>JZKD02S1684473.1:0-29866 GCA_000966675.3 Picea glauca
TACTTATCTTTAAACATGTGTATAGTACAAAATAAAACTTGATAAGTCATTACAGATACATGGCAAATTTTCCAGTTTTCATTGTTATTGTGTTTGTTATCAACCATTTAAGGAGAGCTTTAATTGTAGGCAAATATGCCTCTAGACATTCAGCACTTATCGTATAACTAAAACTAGACAATGATTATAATATCCAGCAGTTGACATCTATACATCTTTACTATTGGATTTGAATTTCATCCTGGCAAATGTTCTGTCCAAGTAAAAGTTGAGTAGACTGTTTTTGATTTGGACCTGAGTTGTTTTTAGTAAGTCCAGAACTGGATTATCATCTTAGAGGAACATCGATGCAAACTTTAAATGGTAAAAGCAGTCAGTGGAAGTGTACTGTCTTTGGATTGAAATGAACCTAACATGTATGGTAGAAACCTTTACATTACTGGCTCCATCAGTCTATCTGATTGTCAAGCTGAGGTGTGAGTACTTATCTTTAAACATGTGTATAGTACAAAATAAAACATGATAAGTCATTACAGATACATGGCAAATTTTCCATTTTACATTGTTATTGTGTTTGTTATTAACCATTTAAGGAGAGCTTTAATCGTAGGCAAATATGCCTGAAGACATTCAGCACTTATCGTATAACTAAAACTAGACAATGATTATAATATCCAGCAGTTGACATTTATACATCGTTTCTATTGGATTTGAGTTTCAGCATGGCAAATGTTCTGTCCAAGTAAAAGTTGAGTAGACTGTTTGATTTGGACCTAAGTTGTTTTTAGTAAGTCCAGAACTGGATTATCATTTTAGAGGAACATCAATGCAAACAATAAATGGTAAAAGCAGTCAATGGAAGTTTACTGTCTTTGAATTGAAATGAACCTAACGTGAAAGTCGGTTTTCACATGTAGTGCATGTTATTCTGCTTTGGTATTTATTCATGTTGTAGACCAAGTTTGATTTTGGAAACACTTCCAAGATTCTACGGCACATAGACTGGGGCATCATACTGCAGCTTCTAGTGAGTCTTACTGGTTGAAAATTTGTTTGAGGCTTTTTGGATACCGGGGTTTTCTGAAATTCATGGTCTATTATATAGATGATATTTAACAAGGTGTCAGGGATGCGGACCTGTGAGAGTCTTACTGCATAACAATTGTTATATATGTATGATATAATACTATAAAATTATCTAGAGTATCTAATTAAACATGGTCTTGATACTACCAATAATTTACTAGATATGGGTGGGGTGCGTAGGACTTGATCAAAGCTGCAGGAACATGTCTTTAGATATCGAGAAGATTCTTCCTTTTCTTGTAATTGTTCAGTTCTACTTTATCTTTTTTGTTTTATTAATTTTGCTTCAATCTTATTTTCTTGGTTAATTTTTGCTTCATTTTTTATTTCAGATCCTTCCGTTTTATAATACTTGTTTTTCTTTCGTTTTTACATCATTTATAACCAGAACTATGGTCCCATATGTTGTTGATTTCTTCTTTGTTCTGACTACTATATCTGACTTTCAGGGTTCGTGGGTCTCCATAGATATTATTTGGTTCATCAAGGTAAATTTCTATTGCTGCATATTGTTCCGTGGCAGTGGGCAAAACATAGATTGGTTTCTATTTTTACGATGGTTACCAGATGCCTATTTTTAGCTTTTTATGTGAAGTTAAATTGATGTTAAATTAACTTCACGACTCTAGGCATCAATTTTAACTTCACAGCCAAAATGGTCACGAGTAAACACGACTCTAGATGTACCACGTGGGACTGCTATCAGGGTATATAGTGGCACATGTACATGTCGTTATTGATTTGACATGTGCTGTGTGCTTTTATTCATTTGTACCCATTTGTCTACATCTCTCAATGTAGACAATCTCTTCCTCGTTTTACGGAATTTGTTTGGGAGTGTACTGTATTGACAAATTTATGTTTTTTAGCATGAAAAGTGAAATCGAGAAAATTATGAATAAATAAAATTTTGCTCATCGTTTTTTCTTGATAAGGCGCAGCCATTGGTGATTTGCTGAAGAAAGTTATGAAGGGGATTTAGGTCATTGTTTTCATTGACAAAGCTCTGCCGATCTTAGTTTATAGAGGGTGAGTCGTCGAGCAAGGTCTTCGTTGTGATTGTGGTCTGTTCCACCCTTTCAGGGAGTTACTTGAGTGTAATTCTTGCACTGGGGTTCAATTGATCATTGTTTATGTTTTTTTTTTCTTTTTCTTAATTCTTTGTTTTATTTCTGTCTTGGAATATAATTTGTATACTTTGTCCCACTTATAAGTTGCAAGTAAGAAAGAGATTGCTTTTAAGTTGTAAGTAAGAAAGCGATTGCTGGTACTTTGCCAATCACATGAACAATTAACCTAATCAAGAGGTCTAGTCAACAATTGGCTCATAAAGATTAAACATTTTAGAAGTAAAGATTTGAACTTGAGTGGAGAGAATAATATTCCTCCTTTCAACCACTCGAGTTGGATCCGGTTGACATGATTATCATTAATGTTTGGAATTTGGTTGATTTTGCATTAATATATTTCAACTTGCAAATAAGATTTGAATATGATTGGGGAGAATAATATTCTTCCTCTCAACCACTCGAGTTGGATGAAGTTGACATGATTATCATTAATGTTGTAGGGAATTTGGTTGATTTTGCATTGACATGTTTTAAATGCAAATCTTTGTGTATAAGTTTAATTCGATGAATTTACATAGAATGTTATTAATGAGTATGAGGAAGCATCAATAAGCGTTTTTGCCAGGGTTTTTGTCAGATAAAAAAAAGGTTGCACTAATTTGGTAGGACAAACACTCTTTAGAATTTGGCATCTAAGTTGAAGGAAGTCCTACATGGTAGGAAAAACACCCTTTAGAATTTGCGATCCGAGTTAAAGGAAGTACATATTATGTAATCCAAACACCCTTTAGAATTTGCCATCTGAGGAAGTACATATTATGTAATCCAATCTTTTGACATGTCTATAAAAATATTTTTCTAACAAATAAACAAAGACTTTGAAAAATTGAGATGAGTTTTTACCAATAAAATTTATTAAGTAATTTTTAGCTACAATAAAAATAAAAATGAAAATTGATGTTAAATTTGAATATATCATGTGAACTTACATTTAAGTCATGTGAAGTTACACTTGGATGTTATTAAACATAGACATGTTTATAAAAATATTTTTCTAACAAATAAACAATGACTTTGAAAAATTGAGATGAGTTTTTACCAATAAAAATAAAATTATTTAAGTAATTTTTAGATACAATAAAAATAAAAATGATGAAAATTGATGTTAAATTTGGATATATCATGTGAACTTACATTTAAGTCATGTGAAGTTACACTTGTTCATATTTAAGTCATGTGAAGTTACACTTGTTCATATTTAAGTCATGTGAAGTTACACTTGGATGTTATTAAACATACATAATACATTATGTGAATTTAGACTTAGATCCATTAAACATAAGAGCAGTAGTGGCAGGCAGGGCCATAAGTAAGAAAGCTGCTTAATTCCTGAATTATGAGTTGTAAGAGCAGTATATACAGGCATGCTGATATAATAAGCTAGCTAATACTTAGATTTATTAGTATACAGGCATGCTGATCTAATAAGTTAGCTAATACTTAGATTTATTAGTATACACGCATGCTGATCTAATAAGTTAGCTAATACTTAGATCTATTAGGTATAGAGAAGATTAAAAATAAAAATTGATGATTACATTTTTTAAATAAAGTTAAATTTAGATTTATAAAATGAAGAGAATAATACTTAGATTTATTAGGCATAGAGAAGAATAAAAATAAAAACTAATGATTATATTTTTTAAATAAAATTAAATTTAGATTTATAAAATAAAGAGATTAAAATAAAAACTGATGATTACATTTTTTTTAAATAAAGTTAAATTTAGATTTATAAAATAAGAAAATAATATAAATAAGAAAAATAAAAATAAAAATTGATGTAGTTTTTAAATAAAATTAAATTTAGATTTATGAAATGAAGAGAATGAAAAGAAAAATTGATGTTCAAATTTTTAAATAACATTAAATTTAGATTTATGAAATGAATAATACAAATACAATTTGATATTTAATTTTTATGCAATTAAATTACACAACAATCTTTTCCCATCATGCTCAAAGGTGTGTAGTGTTGCTATTCAAACTCATGTTCCATTTTTGGAATTGCAAGGTAAGAAAAATTGATATTCAAATATTTTTTTATGCAATTAATTTACACAACAAAAGAAACATTAGTACTTATTGAAATATATGTTTACGATCATACACAATGGTGTGTTCTGTTGTTATTTAAGCACATGTCCCATTTCGGAATGGCAAGGTTATCCTTAAGATTTGCTAATTAAGAAATTAAATTAATATTGTATATGTTGCTATTTAAGCCTCTGTCCTACCTTGTATTGGCAAGGTTATTAATATTAATGCAAAGTTATTAATATTAAAAGAAACATTATTACTTATTGAAATATATGTTTACAATCATACACAATGGTGTGTTCTGTTGTTATTCAAGCACCTGTCCCATTTCGGAATGGCAAGGTTATCCTTAAGATTTGCTAATTAAGAAATTAAATTAATATTGTATATATTGCTATTTAAGCCTCTGTCCTACATTGTATTGGCAAGGTTATTAATATTAATGCAAAGTTATTAATATTATATTTTTCGAAGTATAAAATTTTATTTTAAACTTAGATATATTATACAAAGCTAAATTTATATTTTTGACATTCAATTTTATTGCAATTAAATCACACAACAATCTTTTAAAGAAACATTACTCATCAAAATATATGTTTTCCCATCATTTAAAAAAACAAAACAAAACATTACTAACCAAAATATATGTTTTCCCATCATATTGAATGGTGGATGTGTTTAATCTTTAAGGGTGGATTTTAGTTTAAGAGTAGGATGAATCTATTTTACCCTTAATATATGTTTTCCTGTCACGCTGAATAGTGGATGTGTTTACCCTTCATGCTTAAGGGTGGATGTCAGGTTAAAAGTAGGATGGATCTATATCCTATCTTTAATATATGTTTTCCAGTCATGTTAAATGGTGTCTTTAATATACGTTTTCCAGTCATGTTAAATGGTGGATGTGCTTACTCTTTCTGCTCGGGTGGATGTCAGTTTAAAAGTAGGATGGATCTATCTTATCCTTAACATGTATATGTTTTCCTGTTATGCTGAATGGTGGATGTGTTTACCCCATGCTTAAGGATGGATCTATCCTACCCTTTTATTACATGACACTTTACACTACATTATAAGATTGTAAAAACATAAAATATAACAAATTCATTTTTACAGTTTATGTTTATTACTATAGCATCTTGCATGTGGTGAAAAAATAAAAAATATATCATTAATCTTTTACCAATAACATGGTCAAAGCTTACTATATAAGTAATTAGTACTTTTTTTTTCTAGATTTTATTGAAAATAATTGTTTTTTTTTTTCAGAGTAGAAGAAACTTTGTTGTCACTTTCCTCTGTTAACATGTTGGAACAACAAAGGGGACAAGCAAGGATATGTCAAGTAAGCAATCTCTATTTGATCATGGGTGTTCATCGAATTTCCATMCTTRAGATTTGATTGAGTAGATAGTGTATGTGWAATTTTTTTYTGTATAGAAGGCATCTCACTCATAGATTTATTAAGGCAAATTCTTTGTTGAGTGATTGTATTTGAGGGAATCTCTTTGTAGCAGCCATTGAAAGGTATGCATGTTTCAAGTGGGAATCAAATTCAAGCTAGTAACTCCATGTGTCGACCTAGCAAACTAAACTCTATTGACATATATAATTTATATGAATGCATGAATAACTAGAGAATTTATTAGTTATCGATTGAAATATTTAGTGCACTATGTGAGATCTTAAAAATGTTATATGGCTTGGAATTGGTAGTGTAATTTATGCTTATTTTTTGAATGTCATATTTATGGATAAGTAAATCATCATGCATGCAATTAGCATTTGAAAATGAGAGAATAGTTTAGTTTTTTTTTGTTTATGTTATGTTTCTCAGTGTTTCTAAAAGTGTATCGTTTTTTTGAGCATATTCCAAATTTCAACTATATGATATTGGCTTAAACATTTAGGTTTAGCAACTTGAGCTCTAACTCAATACAAACTTTCTAGTGGAGGGAGTGTTGAATTTTCACTATGCTAGGCTCAAGCATGAGGTTCATTTCATTTAGCATGTACTTGAACCATAACCAAATGCAGCTACACCATACACAAGTGTTGCAATATCCAAGATCACAAGTAGAAATACCATGCACAAGAACACAAGAAATATCCTAGGAAACCCTTCTACTCAAGGGAAGAAAATCCAACAATCCTTTGCTATATTCTCTAGAGAAGATCCCCCAACCATAAAACCCTAATGCACACAAGAGGGTGTCTATGAATGGGTGTTACCTAAAACATTTTATGCAATAGTCATATTTTAGATTCCCATTGGATATACCAGTTTTGTTTTCTGTTTCAATTTGTAGTTTTATTTTCCTTTTGTAAAACTATCCAAATTTTACTTTTGTTGTAAATAAACCAAGTTTACTTGATATCATGAAAGCAAAATATAAAAGCATTTGTACCACATATCATTTCTATTTCTGTGGTATTTCCTGACATTTCCCATTTTTGTTCCCTTGCAAAATACTTACTGTCAGTTGAGAGGCAAGGATGTATCAGAATCCAACACTCAGTTTTCAAATAATTTTCTTTCTCTCAAAACAGGTGATAAATTAATGATTTACTTGATTGAAAATACAAAGGAAATCTGAGGTATGAACTCCTATTTCGTTAGTTCAAGCTAAAATTTTAAGGAAATCTTATCAGATGTAAAGGATGTTTCACTCATATAGATATTGTCACCTGATCAAAGATCATAAAAGTATGAATATTACAGATTAATTCTGAAGCATTCTTTGAATAAAATGAAATTGAAATAAAAAAATCAAATAAAAGAAGAAAGAAAATAAGAATAAAAAGGGCTTAAAAGGGAAACTCGAAAATCAATAAACAAACTTGTCTGGGAATGAGATTCTTTCATGTCAGATCCTCTAAGTCTTAGTTCTGTTTTATTTTTCCTATTCCCGAGATTTTATTCACTTCTGAATTTCGCTATCCTTTCCTTAGTCTTCATAGAAGGAAATAAATTCATCTTGACTTTGAAAACTTAAAAACATATCTTCAAAATGAGATTAGGCGAAAAATATTTATGATTCCTTTGATTTTGACTGAAAGAAAGTATGTCTAGGCTAATCCTGATAACTTTAGCTCTTCTATTGGATTTTAAATTGACTAATTCGCTCAAGGTCGACCCATGGAATTCAAAATCCCTATAAAATATTCCCTATAGGCAAAAGTGTATTGAAGATCGAGAGACAATTAATTTCAGAGTATACTTAAAAAATTATGACAGACCTTGCTTTTAAAATTTTAAGTAGATATCATCCCTTATATGATACATACAGATTGATTGCCCCCACTTCAAAATATTCAAATACAAGGTATATGGTGAAAGTAAATTCATAATTTCATTGCCCCCATCTAGTCCAAGACAAATGGTGAAAGGAAATTCGAAATTTGATTGCCCCCATTTTGTCCAAAAGAGATGATGAAAGGAAATTCATGTAATGATTGCCCCTATCTCAGCAAAATGCAAAAGTGCTAATTGAAGTGGTGAAAGGAAATTCAATGGGAGAAGTAGATAACTTCACCGGGGTACTGAACATGCTCATTGGAAGTGAAGTAATATCTATGATATCTGTATTGCTGTCATACATATCTACAAAACATACTCTAATTCTCTTTCTGATAATATTTACATTCTGAACCGACGAGGGATTCCCTAAATAAATTATTACATCTACTTAACCTTGACGTGAAGGAAGCCGGTAGAAGTTTGATATTTCGATAAAGTTGTTTTGATTATCTTAAGCAAATCCAAACTCAGTTTTGCGAAAGGGAAATTTTAAATAACCTAACTTAGGATAAATGATTAGGTATGTTTTGAAGGTTTTTTGAGATTCGGTTGAAGTTCAATTTTTCTCTGTATAATTAATCCCTAAAATTGCTTCCCATAATTGCAGTAATGACTCCAATTGCCCAATGAAGGTACCCGATCTACTGTTCTTCCGCGTCTCATAGGGAGATGCGATCCCCAGATGGAGCCTATGTTGGAACACATACAAGTCTAAACTTTTGAGCTTTATATTCCTCATCTCATGAAAATATATTTTTCCCAAAGGAAACGGTAATTTAGAAAGTGACTTTTGATTTTTTTAATTCCATTCCATTATTAGTTAATTAGAGATAAGATGCGCACAATATCCATCGTTGATGAGTTTTTCCTTTTTTGATTGAACGACCCTAATACCTTCTAAGTTTTGGAGCCGCCTGAATTTTAAAGAGGAAAATCACTAAAAGTCGCTTCGGAGCTTCGCGCTTAAGGTGATTCTATAAGTCTTAACGATAAAAGCTCCGAACTCTGAAGCCCCAAAATATCTATTCTCTACTTTTCCTAAACTGTTTTAAAGACACGTGCACCTTTGAGTGTTCCCTGAGTTAACAGGTGGCACCTCCCTTCCTAGACATGTCATCCAAAATGACGTCATCCATAACACGTCACTACGGGAGATGATCCTTCGGGAGTTTAACAAAGAATGAAGGCACGAATCACCGAAATCTCAAAATGCTGAAGTATTAAATGTTAATTAATCAAGTTAATCATGATCAAGAGATAATTAATGACTTCAAACTTCAAAGTTCGGACGCTTACCCTGTATCAAATTCTAAAATATTCGAAGTCTGAGTTTCCAAAATGCTTAAAGTTAAATATGATTAATTAATACTTTTACTAGATAATTAATCACTTCGCAGTTTCAGGTTTCAGGAATTTCCTCTCAAGCTATATTTGAAGTTCCCGAAGTTTGAACTCCCGAACACTCGGAATTGACACACCTTTTTAAACATGATTAATTAAGAGTTCAAAATCAATTATCCAGGGATTAACCTTCGCAGATTCAAGATCCAGGAAATTCTCAATTTGTCTCACCTAAAACTCCCGAACACGAAACACCAAATATTGATGGCATTTATGAATAATTTAGGGTAATGATTCAAAACACAGATTGTGGATCTTTAGGTAGACATTCTTATCAAAGCTAATAAATTTTTCGTCAGTGAAGTTATGAAAATTAATGTATCTGATTTGAATAAAAACACTTGGATTTCAAATTCATTTTCATCTTCCACAATTAGCAAGCTTTTATCAGTTTGAAAATCTCACGAGTTTTCTCTGCAATAGGTAACCTCACTCAATTTCTTAGAGATTATGGCACCATAGAAAATGATGAAAAATCCTGATGCGGTTGGCGAAGATTCAAACCCAAACATGGATGTTCTGTTGGACACCATGCCGTGAGCCATGGACATTGTTAAATCTAGGACCTAGGTGTTCGAGGTTCTAGAACAAGAAATCATCAACTGTCAAGAGGAAGATGCTGAAGTCAAGAAGATGATAATTATGCGGCTAAACTCAGAGGTATAACGCAATCAAAACTGCACAAAATAGCAGCACGGACGAGACTCATGCCTTATAATGACATGATAAGCTGGGCCTTAAAGTACATTGACATCCAGACCAGGAGCATTGCCAACCACCAAAAGGTCCCTGTCGGCTCTTTCTGACCATAACATATACAAGTAATGTACAAACTATTCCCTAATCCTAAATATACATTCAATGTTGCATTCATTCTGGAGTTCAAGCAAAAAGAGTGCATTCAGTATGCCAGGAACTGTCCCGATATAATCAAGTCTTGGTGGAGGAACCTGGAGAAATTCAGAACCGACGCTCATGGTATATATGCCACAACGTCTCTTGACGTTCCCGTGGTGTATGTATCCCTGATGCTATGTCGCTTGTTCGAAAAGAAGAGTCCCACACATTTCTTAGTGGAATGGGTATCCATCATGCACGAGGTAGCAGAGAGTTTTACCTTCAATTGGGCGAAAATGCTGTCCGATAACTTGGCCAAAGAGATTGCAGAATATAAAACAACAAAGTCAAAAGGACAACTTGCTCCCTTCTACATGTCGACATATATCATGGACATTATCTGTTTCATGACACCTTTCCCACTAATGAATTGGAGCTGGACCCCGACCAGTGTCGAGCCCATTCATTTCTATCATTCCAAACTATGGGAAGAAAACGCCAAAGATTTCTTTCATGAAATCTATCACCATGTGGTGGTTCCTATTCATATAGCTCTGTAAGGCCACCCACCTCCTCGAATTTTAGATAGGATTATGGGAAATCTGGGTAAGCTACCATATTGGTTTATTGAGGAGAATTTCTCCTATATCAAAGTTTTTGGATGCTCGGTCCCTCCCCATGCTCTCCCATGATTTTTACTGGATTGATTGGTATGCAAAGAAGTGTCCTATCAGACAGTAACATGAGGCATCGACAAAGAGATGAAGGCAATGCAGAAAAAGGTATGGACAACCTTCCCTATTCAGGTTGGCATGTTTTCATTACTAGATTCTGGTCACTCAAACGTGGAGGCTGCGGCTTTGGAAGGTGTCAAATTGGTTGACATTGAATTCAAAAGGCACAACCCACACAATATTGTGGAAAATCACCTGGCCCAATTCAACATGAAAAGATATGTGCATGAAAATTCCCTGCATGACGAAATATTAAGGGGAGTTAGGTCTTATGAAGAGGTACATGACAAAATCCAAACCTTGCCCCTAGATCAACAAGCTGTTTTCCTCAGTTTCCAAAGGCACAGGTGAAACGATCTGCCAAAGGTACTACAAGGAGAGTCGATAGCCGCCTCTCCTGCACATGAATCTATGCATACAAGTTCTGAAACAGAGCACTTTGGTAAACACAAGGTTGAGGAAACCCCGAAGAGCTCTGAGGTTTTGACACAAGAATTAGAAGCCTCATTATCAGGACAACTAATACCCCAGGCACTAGCTCAACTCAAATCTTATCTAAAACAAGGACAAATTGCACCTCCCTCGTCACCAACTACGCCTGCTAACATCTCAAATACCACAGAGCAACAACAATCCACAAAGATTGCTACTCCCATTACATCACTTACTCCTCTACAATCTAGCTTCATAAACCCTAGTTCTGAAATTATTTTTGTAAGTGATCTAACCCCCTTCTCACTCAAAGAGATGCCTCCCTTGGATTTCTTCTTTAGTAAGAAAAGGAAGGCCATCGTGAAAAAGGAATCACACCAGAAAGATGGAGTGATAACTAAAAGGCAGAGAATGGTGTATGACGGGAATGATAGAGATGATACCGAATTCATAAAATAAGCTACAGGTTCGTTAGGTTCTTTTTCTACAGCCAATCAATGGTCCGTTGACAATTTGGTCGAACAACTGCGACATAAGTGTCCGTTGGTAGAACAATTACAAAAGCAGATATACACCACTGAATAGACTGTCCGGGATAGAATGAGTCAAGACTTCGAGCAGATCATAGATAATGATCGACAACAAATTCAATAGCTCCGGGCCAATCTTGATGAGCTCCATCAGAGTTCACAAATCAACCATGGTCTAATCACTCAACATGATGAATTTATAAGACAACTGCAAGCTAGATTGAAGCTGACTGGAGGTACCTCGATAGACATTTTGACCTTCCAAATTTAAGCGTTGGAAATAAATGAGAAATTGGAAGATGCCGAACAAGACCTCTTTATGAAGATAGATGCTATTCAAAAATGATACCAGGCAATAGATATTTCTTTGAAGGACATCTACATCAAAGAAAGAGAGGCCCGCTCAACCCGAGTTAAGTTTCAAGAAGCCATCATATTGGTACACAAAGATAATGTCCCTGATTTTCCGTTGCTCTCCCCGTCTAAACAATTAAGAGGTGATATGGCTCTAAAGGTCTGGGAGACAAATATGACAGGAAGCAAAATATTTTCCAGAGAAGTAAAGGAGGCTTTCCTAGAATCATTGTCGTCATTAGACAAAGGACTAATTTATCTTAAGGGAAGTGATATCGTGGAAACCCTGGGGCAAATTGATATAGAAATGAACCAACAAAACTCCATAAAAAGGAAAGAGGAAACTCTAGAAACCATTCAGAAAATGAGCCATATTGATCTTCTTAAAATAAATAAGTGGTTAGTGAATCCAATCTTACAATTACAGGCCACAACTCAAGAAGTGAAAAGAATCCAAGAAAGGCTACCTCAAGTAGAAAGGAAATTATTCACTTTCGAGGTGAATGAAACAATTGAGCCTTCAAGGCTTGTAGTGGAATTGCTGAATAGATGCCATCAATGTATTGACCATAGAAAAATAAATATAGATGGAAGCAGGTAGACAAATATAAACAGTCTTTTCTCCTTTTCACCTTCCCCATCTTCCATTTTCAATCAGTCCTCTGTCTCATTCACTCTCATTCTAAATTCCTGCTTACCTCCATTCCATTATCATTCTTTCCACTGACGGTTACTTTTCCTATGTCCGTTATCCATTCCTTGACGAGCCATGCAGAGCTATCCATCAGATTATCCTTCTCCCTCTAAAGAAATGTTTCTCCCAACAGGTGAAGAGACATAAGAAAATGCCAGCGAAGCTCATTGAATTTTACACCCTGTTGTTTCATTTCAGATATAATTTATCCTAATTAAATATTGTAAGAAGTCCAATCGTTTTGAGATGCGACAAATTTTGTATAAATACACAAATTCAAGATCTGTTAAAGGCTGCTTCTTGCTGGATGCATTAGAGAAAACACTCCTTTTTTAGTATTAATACAAGTGTAGACATAGATTCCAATTTTTGTTCAGTTTGAGAAAACTCTCCTTTTTGAGTATTAATTCCAAGTGCAGACATAGACTCATCTTCCATTGATGCCTAGCTTTGTTTAACAATTTTTCAAGTTTCTCCCACACCATTTGATATTATAATTGTGACTCAGACAATGAAATACAACCTCTATACTGTCCTATTATTAATTTCATTTAATGATATTTTCTTATATAACTAAAGGTAGAAAAAACACTCTTTTAAAACAATCTCTTTAAATTTTCCTAATGTCTGACATTACTCTTTGAGCCGTAAGTTTAATCTCAGGAACAACAATATCCTTCATTATAAAAAATGCAAGTAACTATAGGGTAATAATGAAATCAAATAAGAAATGTAGTACACAACTTAGCTTAGTATATAGTCATGCCCAATCTTGCTTTTGGTCCTCCCGAGAAAACTCAGAAGAAGAAAGCCTCATCTTTCATGCCTTCATCTTTCTGAGGTGGGTTTGGATCAATGTCATCAGTGGAGGCATGTTGTCTTCCTCTCTTCCCGATAGGACAATTTATCGCATAGTGTCCATACTTGTCACATATGAAACACTGGATATTTGATTTGTCTTTCTGGGATCATACCCTGAAGTTGATGAAGTCTTCTCATCTTTCAATGCTTGGATGAAGTTTATTCTATTTCTTCCTCCTTTATTTGTATGAAAGGAAAGAGCATTATTGTCATCATGAGGTGAGTCTTCCACTCCTCTAGCTATAAGTTTGATTTCTTCCTGGGTACAGTCTGTCCATAGATGATCAAAAGTAGGTAGTTGTTCTCTACCATTGATACTTTGAAGAAATGGTTCCCAATGTCTTGGAAGAGCATTGAGGGTGGTTAAGACAAGTTCTCTGTTTGATATGATTTCTCCAATGGAACCTAGCTGATCTCTGATCTCTGAAATCTTCATGAAGAAGGTAGCAACAATGCCATCTTTTTTCATCTTGATATTTTGAAGTTGTCCCTTCAATGTAAGAGCTCTGAGGGTGTTGTTACTCTTAAATATACTATTCAATGCTTCATACATTTCATAAGCTGTCTTCAGGTTGGAAATACGAGGTAGGAGATGATCTTTCATTGAGTAGATGATTATCTTCCTTGCCTTGACGTTATCTTCCTTCCTTTCTTCCTTCCATTCATTGATAATTGTCTCTGGTAAATCCTTTTGTATCACACTCAATAGGTCATCCTCTTCAAGGATGATTTGAAGTCTTGACTTCCAGGAATTGAAATTTCTTGATCCATCAAGCCTATCTTCCACCAAGGTTTTGTTCCTCATGGTTTGCAAAGTCTTCCACAAACCCTTAGCAACTAGGCTGGGAAACCTAATGGCTAGGCTAGGCTAGCAATCCTAGGTTTTGTTGGGCTTATGCCTGCAAAAAATAAGCCTTGAAGGTCAGAAGAACACTGGTAAGCTTTAAATCTTATTCAATGAGCTGTAGAAACCCTAAAACCAAAATTTCTGCAGAATATTGTGAAACCCTAAAACTGAATTTTTTGCAGAAAATTGTGAAACATTAGGGCCAAAAATCCAAAATTCTCGGAAATGCAGTCTGAAGGTTGTTGGAGGTGTGCTGAAGGAGGATGTACACTCCTATGCAATTTTTATCCCCAACACTCAAGTATAAAGTGTTGAAACCACCAAATAAGAGAGGGTCGTACCTTTTTATGGAAACCCTAGGAGGGCTGTACAATTCTACAGAAGAGAGGATGACTTGCTTGAAGGCTTGTGCAATGGCTTCTTCAAGACCTATGCTCTTGTACGGTGTTGAATTTTCATTATTCTAGTCTCAAGCATGAGGTTTATTTCATTTAGCATGTACTTGAACCATAAGCAAATGCAACTACACCATACACAAGTGATGCAATAACCAAGATTACAAGAAGAAATACCATGCACAAGAACAAAAGAAATATCCCGGGAAACCCTTCTACTCAAGGGAAGAAAACCCAACAATCCTTTGCTATATTCTCTAGAGAATATCCCCCAACCATAAAATCCTAATGCACACAAGAGGGTGCTCTACCACCTTGAAACTAGCGCCCAAGAGAGGTGTGCACTTCAACCCTAACATGCACTTGCTGAAATTATGAAATTACATGCGTGAGTGTGTTTTCTCAATGGAGAAATCACCTTTATTTATACTAGACTAGACAAACCAAAAGGTGTGTCTGTTGGCACAACATGACCGACCTTAATAACTCAGAAAATAATTAATTATTAAAATAAACCTTAATTATCTTTCACATATGGTGGGGTCGACTTGTACCCTTTACATCACAATTAGGGTTACAAGTAAATCTTACACTTAGACAATATAACAAGGGATCCACACGTCCACTAATGCTCAACCGCTAGGGACACGTCCACCTGTGCTCAGCCACAGGGACGTCATACTCAACAGATATCTATCTCAACCGAGTCCACAAGAGAATCATTTGGAGTACCACATCGTCTCAACTCTCACACAGAGGAGAGTGATACACCCATCACATGGGCATAACCAACCACTGGGGGATGACTCAACTCTCACACAGAGGAGAACGATGTCCCAACCACTAGGGGACGACTCAACTTTCACATAGAGGAGAACGATGCCCCATCACATGGGAATACCCAACACTTGGCTCTCTCACAAGTCGACTCAACTCAGTAACAGAGGAGAACATATCCTAGAGGATGTCTCATGATGCTGCAATCATCAACAGGGAGATGGAAAATAACTGATATGTTTGGGGAGAAAATAATATGTATAGCTTGTGGGTGTAACAATATATAGGATGAAAGAAACATTTTCTTGTAATGCCCAATCTATATAGACATTTGATCCCATTTTTAAAACATTTATAATATTTTATTTGCAAATTATCATTAATTAAATTTTCTTAGTTAAAAATTTATAAACTAAAGATAAACAAGGATATTTTACTTTTGAACAACCTATGGTTATTTTTTTGACCCTTCCTAATCAACCATTGGTGGATGAAGTGGGAACTAATAAAATCTTCACTCGATCCCTTTCTTCCCTTGAAGAGTGATGTGACCATTGAACAGATTTTCTTTGCTACTAGTACAAAACCTTTTGGATAAGGAGAATTATGTTTACTTCTAGCGTGCTTCCTCCAAGTTCTAGGATCATTTATTTCAACTAGAATAGTCTAATTGGGCTTGACATTCTTTCTTCTACACCCTTCAAATAAGGGTTGAATTTGATTCATGCACCATTCATTGTTGTGTTGTAGATGGAGTCTTTTTTAGTATTTTATCTTCATATGCTTGGAGATATTTGAGTTCTCTCTACTTTGTGTTAATTTCCAACTACTGGTTGGATTTTGATAGAAGACCTAATGAACTCTTGGGGATTCTTCCTCAATTGCCTATTTCATTAGGTAGGAATATTGCATTAATCGATGTTTGTTCTTTCCAAGTAACAATTCCCAGGGAAAATCCTCAAGTACTTCCCCTCATTTTAAGGATGGTACCTAGGGTAAACCGTAGATTCTTTTTTGGATAATGCTGGATCAACAACAAGGCTTGAAGTTGTTACAACAATTTTATTCATAATGAGCTCAACATGTCATTAATGGGATAGAACCTGGGTGGGAAGGATAACACCCCATCCTACAACCACACAAGATAGACCCAATTGATTGCATTAGTTGATGTTATAGTTATGGAAGGTCCTTTGGACTTCAGTATGCTCTTGAAGCGTGATTACATGTATGCTATGAATGTTGTAATGTTTATATTCTTTCATGTGATGCATTTTTCTCATAATGAAAACAACGTGACTATTGATCAGCTTGCATTTACTGATCCTTATCCTCATCCATATTTAGACCATGTTGCCCCTTTGTCTATTTATAGTGTTCCAATAGACACTATCGTTCTATGGGTGAATTATGTGGCCTCATATCTCATGTGCCCAATTGCTATTAAGGAGTCTCTATATTCATGCTTGTCGTTTTGGGACTTAACCTTAGTAGTTGACTATGTGAGTTATCCAATGGGAGAATTGGAGCCCCTTTTCCCCTCGGTCTAAGTAAATGTTTTGACATATGTTCTCTTTGAGATGATCTTCCCTTAGATGAAGCTCTCTTAGAGGCTATGATCAATTGCAAAATTAGATATTTTTGGCCATGGGTGAATTATGTGGCCTCATATCTCATGTTCCAATTGCTATTGAAGAGTCTCTATATTCATGCCTGTCTCCTTGGGACTTAAACTTAGTAGTTGACTAGGTGAGTTATCCAATGGGAGCATTGAAGCCCCTTTTCCCCTTGGTATAAGTAAATGTTTTGACATACGTTCTCTTTGAGATGATATTCCCTAAGATGAAGCTCTCCTAGAGTTTATGATCAATTATAACATTACATATTTTTTTCCATGGGTGAATTATGTGGCCTTATATCTCATGTGCCCAATTTTTATTGAGAATGAGTCTCTGTGTTCATGCTTGTCTTCTTGGGACTTAACCTTAGTAGTTGACTAGGTGAGTTATCCAATAGGAACATTGGATCCCCTTTTCCCCTCGATCCAAGTAAATGTTTTGACACATGTTATCTTTGATATGATCTTCCCTTAGATGAATCTCTCCTAGAGGCTATGATCAATCGTAACATTATATATTTTTTCTATTTCCAAGTACTGTTATCTTTAGATTGGATCCACTTGTAATTGAATATGGCTTTGATTTTCCTTTTGAATATGATCTCTCTACTTGTAGATCATTAGACATTGACATTTTCGAGTCGTTGGACTCTATCATCGAGATGCAAGTCAATATTTCTACTTGGAAATCCTTGAATGTTAACATTTCTTAGTCTTTGGACTTTGTCATCGAATTCCAAGTCAATCTTTTTTTGAGTTTGATTTATTTGGTCATAGATTATCATACTTTTCTTTATGAGTTTGATTTATCTAGTCATAGATCTCCGGGTTTATCTTCTGAGCATGGTATCTCTATTTGTATATCCTCATATCTTGGTGTTTCTAATTCTAATCTCTTTGATAAATCCTTAAAACCTTGTAATAGTGGGTCTATTCCTACATACTCCATACATGATTTCAATTTTAATTTTCTTTGAGTCTAATCTCTTTGTTTGTAGATCTTCATACCATGGAAATGATGAATCTTTGCTAGTAGACTCTACCATTGAGATGGATATTATTAAAGATGTTAGGGTTGAAATTATTCATGTCTGTTTAGCTTTTAATATATCTCTTGTTTTGGATTTTCAAGATATGATATTGGTATTATTGTTTCTTGGGTGTGGAATTGAGTTGGATTCAGGTTGGTTGCTTAGGGATCATGCTTTATACATTATTTGACGTGGTCATGTATATTTTATAGCTTACATATAGGTTTAATCTTTCCTTCTATTATGATACATTTAAACCTTCTGAAACTCTAATTTGTTGTAGGGTTAATCTTGTTGGATGTTGGTGCATAAATATTTTCTATTTGTAGGCGATAGGCCTACACAATGGAGTACATCTCCTTGGCATAGTTGCGATACCTATGAACCACATTATAAAGTTTCTCACTGTGATGGGCCACTGTATGTCTATGTTGATTGAGGATAACATCAACAACATAATCTAAATCATTTTTCTCAATATCGAAGGGTCATTGAAGGTCTAATAGAGTGAGTTCTTGCACCAAATAGAGGTGGTGTTTTAGATCCTCGAATGCTTTCTGTTGTGGCTTGACCAAAATGAATTTGGTTTTGGCCCCCCTTGGTCGCTTGGCTTAAGGGCCAAGCGATATGAAAACTCCAATATGAATTTGTTGTAGAAGTTGGTGAGGCACAAGAAACTATGGAGCTCTATTAGATTTATGGTCAAGGCTAATAAAAAATGACTTGGATCTTGGGTAGATCCACATGTACACCATGTTCATCCACAATGCATCCTAGATATTGAATTCTCTGCATGTTGAATGAACATTTCTCTATATTGGCATATAACTTTCCTCAAGGTGCTTAGGTTCTACCTATTTTTTGATGAAGATGAGGATATCATCCAAATATACAACCACAAAATAATTTGTTAACGACCACAAGATATTTTCCACCATCCTCATGAAAGTTGTGGGAGAAGAATTCAAGTCAAAAGACATGACCAATCACTCAAAAAGGCCTTCATTAGACTTGAAGGTAGTCTTCCATACATCCGTTTGCTCAATTGTTTCCTAGTGGTAGCCCAACTTCAATCAATCTTACTAAACACTTGGCACCCTTGAGTTAATTGAGAAGATTTCCGATCCAAGTGATTGGAAATTGGTTCTTGATTGAGATTTTGTTAAGATCTTTATAATCAATACATAGTCGCCATGTTCCATCCTTCTTCTACAAAAACACAATTCCCATAAAGTGAGGAGCTTGGTCCAATGTGGCCCTTTTGGATGAGATATTGAATTTGATGTATAGTTTTTTCATTCTCCAAAAGGGAGTGTCTATCTTTGCATGATTAGGCCTATGCATTGTACATTGCAATGAAATTCCCCCTTGCTTGGGGGTGAAGCCCCCAAATTTTTTGGGGTTGTTTTTGGGTGGTTTTTTGGCCAATGGTTTTTCGACCCATTGCAATATAATTCTGGTTAATGAATCTAATATAGGTTGGTGTATTAGGTTTTTGAATTCCATGGAATCATACCCATTATATTGTAAATGGTGAAGTTAATATAGGTGCATCTCTAAACATTTGTTGGTTTTCTTGGTTAAGGGTTTCCATGGTAAATTTCCAAGTACTGTATGTGAATGCTATTGTTTTATTTTTTGTTTTATAATGAATATATGTGTGCATTTATATAAAGGTTGAAAACTTACACTTGATCTACGTTGGATGATGTCCCAGAAGTGGGTAAATCTCTGTGGCCTTGTGCAAGTGGGTTGCCTCTCAAGTTTTCAACATAGATGAGAGGATGTGCATTGCCTCATTAACTTAATGTCCTATACATCCATAGTTGGGATCTCCACATGACTCTTGATCCCTCCAATTGTTGAGATAGGCTAGAAGAAGGAAGTGATTAACTTAGTGTAATTAGGTTTGGATAAGTCCCATCAAGTCTACTATTTGTGAGTGACTACCTCTCTCATGTAGAGAGTCAGACACCTCTAATTTGGTTAGAAAAAAAAGTACATCAATGGTCAATCCAAATACTGTTCCATTGCACATATGTTTATCAATATTGACACTTTATTCTAAACCAATATTTTGAAAACAAGCCTTGAACGAAATGAGTTTTCTCAACTACATTATTTAGGACCCTTCAAATATTTGAATCCAATAATCAAGAAAGCTTCTAATTCCAACATAGGATGAAGTTAGCTAGTCATTGTACCCCATTAAAATAATTTTCATCTCAATCATGTGCCTCCAATTGTGCTATTTGGATAATACCTCATAGCCAGCTCATTTGAAGCATGAATAAAAAATTGAGGAAGAGATACAATGCAAAGAAAAATTAAGTAGCAAATATCTAGATGACTCTTTCTTGGGAATAATATTTAACTACTTAGAGTCCATGGTGCTATTTTCAACCAACTAAAAAGGAACAAGGTCACACTTCCTTGAAAATGTAGTGCTTTGATTGATTTATCTCATCCCCTAATTCACCATCTTCCCCAAGTGCATTTTTTTTACAAACCATAAGCTATGATCAACACTTCAACTTTTCTAAAACTCATCTCTGAAGCAATCATGTTAGAAACATCTTTTTCAACTTGTGAATTGGATTCGAGGCATGATATGCACTAGAAAATATCATAAAGCTTATTATCCTTGACCCCATTGTGTTGCTCTATCTTGTGAACAATATTGGGAAAACCATTGACAATTGAATGATTTTAAGCTCATATACATATAATATAACACATAGTTCATTATACCTAGACTATATAGATGAGTGAACTTCATGCAAGTAGTTGAGCACACATAGTTACAAATTACTCATTTTTCTTCACTTCCATAGAACACTATTAAATTATGGCTAATCAAAATAATCTTGGTTCCTTGATGCTTAATAGGCACAATCATCAAATTTGGTCCTTTAGGACCTTGTATAATTCAACCATAAACAGTGTAGAAAACATTTAACTATAACTTAGGAGTATTAGGAAGCTTATGTATATGTACATGGTATTTAAGAGACAACACCACAACAAATTCCATATTATATATTGTCATCGTTCCTTTGCCACATTTGCATTGGTCTACATGTTTTAAATAAAATTAACCAACAATTCTCTAATGTTATTTATTTACTTGTCTTTAGTTGAAGGATTTATTGCTACAAACATAATATCTCATTCTCCTCATGAACATTAGTGAATTGCTTTAATTTTGATTAACCAGGTGCCATCCCAGCGAGTGCTCTGAGTGCTTTGGTGGTGCTTTGATTTATTTGATGAATCGATGGTTCGATATCAAGAAGAGTCGTCCATGGAATGCATTGCTAAGCTAGTCAAAGAATTGGATCATAAAATGACAATGGATGTATGGACACTCTTACAATGCAATGCCATTTATTATGATAAGAGGGAAAAACCCAAAAATATCTACTTTTAAATGTGAACAATCAACACTATGTTCTTACCATCCAATGTGTTGAAAATGCCAAACTTTACTGCAAAATATATGTCCCATTTGCACTACCGGAGGAAACTGTGAAAAGATATTTGAATTGGTATAGAAGCCTAATAGTTATGTTGTCATTTCACTGTAGAGGGGAAAATAGGTAATTATTTATTCATTCTACTAGATTATTCATTTGTATTTATACATTTGCCTTACTTTCATTCATTTTACTAAGTCAAAATATTGCATTTGCAACTCCATGTTGCTTTCCCAATAATAGTTTGTTATTGTTTCTTTAGGTGGCTGCATTTCAAGATATGATGGAGATAATAGTAGAGTAATTCCTTGGGGCCTTTTATATTTGACTTGGTATAAAGGCCTATACTTATGTTGTCATTTCACTGTAGAAGGAAAAATAGGTAATTACTTATTCATTCTATTCTATTATTTATTTGTATTTATACATTTTCCTCATTTTCATGCATTTTAGTGAAAATATTGCATTTGCAACTTCATGGTGCTTTCCCAATAATAGTTTGTTATTGTTTCTTTAGGTGGTTGCATTCCATGATACGACGAAGATAATGGTAGAGTAATTCCTTGGGGCCTTTTTGGACCACACACTTAAGGTTTGATTATTCATATTTTTGCTTTCTTTTCACACTCATAAATATTGGTATATAAATGTGTGTTCCCTTTTCACTAAGTATTTATTTATGCTTGATGTCACATTTTCTCTCTTTAAGGCACTAGCTATTTTGTTTTATAATTTTTTTTCCAATTAGAGTAAATTTGGCCTCCTAAGGAAAATATTTAAATAGTAAAAGCATATGCTACATTTGATTTGAATTGGATTCTTGCAAAAACAAAAACTCTTTGTAAAATTTGTAATAAGCATTTAATTGTTTTTGGAAAAGTTGAGAAAATGTTCAAAATTCCCTTGGAAGCTGAAATGAACCATTGTGATGGTTGGCCTTCCAAGACAACCCATTAAAAATGAACTCCATGATGATGAAGAGCATTGAATGGAACAAAGAGGAGAAAATGAAGAAGGGTAATAACAAAGATGAGATCTCAAGGAAGTAGTCTGCCCGATGATTCGAGGATAAGGAGACCTTGAGTTTGTCCCACAATGTGTGAAGATTATTGTTGAGCCATGGAAATATGCAAATTTCCTGCAAGTAAGTAACAATACACTAAATTTGTGTATAGCTCACTTTTTTGTAATCAATTTCGTACTTAATGAAAATCCCCTATAACCTGGTTTTCTTCCCAATTGGGTTTCCAAAGTAAAATTTGTGTGTCTATGGTGCATCTAAAATCTCCTTGGTTGATGAATTGTTGTTATTGAGTGTTGTGTTATGGTAATTGAATGTAAACCATCACCAATTCACCCCTCTTTAAATCAATGCATCGTGAGAAATAAAACTTAAAATGATGTGTTGTATCCCCGTTGGAATAAATATTGCAAATGGGTATGAATTGTCACTGTCACCAACATGCATTGAAATCTCCGCCCAATGATAAATCGTTAACTTATTTATTTTCTATTTGGGCGCTATGTAAAAACACTAGAATAAATAATGTTACTTATAACAATGCATCTTGTTAGTTGAAGGAATGAACATATGTATGATTGGAGATATGTGTGCACATATAAGACCATAGAGTGCTATCATTACTGAGTTGTTATTTTCTTGAACAAAGTATTTTTTTCCATGAAAAAAATCGTAATTTTATTCATTCAAAGAGAACCAAATTACATTCTATAGGTTCTTTAAGTAATGTACATCCTTGGATAGGGTGTTCCAAACTCGTAAAGGCCAACAAATAAGCCAACATAAATCCAGTAAGTAAGCAAAATATCTATACAATAAACATATTATCAAGGAGAAAAAAACACGACCATGAAAGCCAAAGGATAACGACCAATCACTAAGCTATACATTGGTACCAAACCAAAGGTGCAAGACAAACCCCCAGAACTTGCCGTGAAAGAGTAGTGAAAACAAGCCCCCAAAGGATCTCCAAGAGCTAGATGGACCAGGTTAGAGTGGTATGCAATCCCCTCTCGACAAGAAACAAGTATATTAGAAGTACCAAAAGCACCCCTACTCCCATAAACAACAAGCAATCTTCCCACATCTCCATGAAGCCAAGGCTAGAAACAATATAAACACGACACACCTGCAAAAAGGACCTTAAAGCGTTGCACTACTCCAAAAACAACACCACACGCCCAAAGGAAGGACCTCAACACACTGATCCAACCACCCATGGAAAAAGGAAGAGCAAGTGGCAGGAAACAAGAAAAGTACACCCACACCCACCACACTTAGCTCCAGAAGAAAAGGTATTCAAAGCCTTGATACCCTACACCATAGATACTAAGACACGACACCAACACCCATGCATCAGAGGAATCGAAGCTCTGAAGATACATCATACCTTGAACATACTGGCAAAAGAAGGAGAATCCCAGAAAAGGAGATGACCCACAACTGCAACGAAGGAGAGGCCACACCAAAAGAAAGCACCTGAGACAAAATACGAGGCAAACCAATCGACAAAAACCAAGGAGAAGGGCCTAAAAAAACTCCAAGCACCAAAAGAACAGAACCACAAGAAAATATTCAATCGAGATCGCAAGAAACAAACTGAAAACCCCAAGACATAGCAACCAAAGGGGAGATTTGAGATGGAAACAACAGATCTAGGAGGAGAATGAGCTCCACACCCCACCATCACTCAAAAAAGGGGATTCACACTAACAAAACCTTACGATCTCATAAAAAACGTCACAGGTGGCCTGCTAGAATGAACCCAACGAAAGGAGCAAGTAAAAGAACTCTAGATGTGGTTGGAAGCAGCAGATCAAGTACCAAGGACGCACGTCGGACCACTACAACCAAGGATCTGCACCAAAGAGACCGCACTTGACACCAGGACCTGAGGACAAAAACCAACGATATGTTCCCAACCCACGAGCATGCACTCCTGACTATGGACGAGAAAGAAAAAAAATGAGTTTGTGGCTAGACACAAGACCTTTTTTGAACAAATTATTATGTCAATTGCTATTGTATTTGAATAATTACCAAGTTGTAATTCTCGCAACAAGATTTGTGAAAACATAGTTGTTTTTTTCTCCATTGATCGGTCTAGGTTTTCCATAGAAAGTGAACCAATTAGTGAGCCAATCTAGGAACAGAGTATTGTTTGTCTATTGATGTTGAGCAACTGAGAAGGTTTGCACTCAAATTTTCACCCATAACAATGAACATTTTTTTTTTTTTGTAGAATATTCATGTTGAAAAAATGGACAGGCCATAGGCCTACCATTTACAAATCATATGGTATCATATAAGGTTCGTTAGAGACCTTGAAGCAACTTCCATGAGAAAATCCTTGAATATGGAGGAGCCAGATGAGTTGAGAGAATTCAACAACCAGATCCAAGAGGAAAGTCAGTATTGGAGGTGGAAAGTGGATGAGTTACAAAAATAACTTTCCAAACATTGAGATTCCTTCAACACCATGAGGGTAGAATTAGATAGGAGAAAATTGTAGCTCTTGCAATTGGGGGAGAAAATTTTCACTTAGTTGGATAATTGGAAAGACGAGAGGTTCATCGAAGTGATTTCTTAGCTATACCAGTATTCAACAGTGAAGGAAGAGGCCTTGAAGAAGCTACAAGCAATTTTCCAAGAGATCATGCAAGTCCATTATTTTACCTGGAAGCTAGCACCGTGACATAATCAACCCTGGTAAACTCACCTTCCAAGATCCTTCCTCAAGAGACCTTCGATGACTTTGAAAAGTACACTAAAGGCATCAGTGTTAAGATCATGAGGAAAATGGGCTATGATGGCTAAGGGCTAGATAAGGAAGTGCAAGGGATTCTGATCCCCATTGTGTCTCAAGAGAGGCCCAAGCATGAAGGCCTAGTATTCAGTGGACAAGAAGACAACACAAGTTCAACTCAAACCACCTTCTTGAAGGAAAGAGGAATAAAAAAAGAATCCATTAATATGGAGGAAAATGTAGTTGTAAAATGAGTGTGGAACAAGCCACTCAAATATGTTTGTAGAGGCTTGGAAGAGAGCAACAAAGTGATGATTATGCCATCCATATCTACTCCAACTCTTGGGGGACCAAGCAACCAAGTTAGAAAGCATCATCACAAACTGAAAATGTATGGAATAATATATTTGGTTTGTTTCTATTGCAATAAAAGGGGTCATAAGGCTAGCAATTGTTGGCATTATATAAGGCCAAGTAGCCCATGCAAGAACTATTGCTAGTACTACAGATTGATTGGATATTGGGAGGCCAAATTTTGGAGGCTTCACTCAGAACCATCCCAAGAAATGAACAACCAAGAAGAAAGCTTGGAGAGTCAAGGTCAAGGGGAAAGAGGAGTTGCTTTCACTTGCAACCCAAGGAGAAACATTTGTCCAACCACCCATTACAAAAAAGCATGTCATCTCTAACCACGAGAGGGATATGAGGCTTATGCCAAGGAAACCCCTATTCAATTCTTATCTTCCATCCTACAATAGAGGCACCATTTCTTGGATATTTTCCGGGGATTGCTTGATGACAACATAAGAGGTAGGCTCACAAATGCAGAGAAAAAATATTGAAGGGAGTTGAATCTTTTTGGGACAAAAATCCTACAAATTGGAGGTGTGATCGAAATTGGATCCTCGCAAAAAAAATATCTTTGTAAACTTTGTAATAAGCATTTAATTGTTTTTGGTAGAGTTGAGAAAATATTTAAAATTCCCTTGGAAGTTGAAACGAACCATTGTGATGGTTGGCCTTCTAAGGCAAGTTCCCATTAAAAATGAAGGCTATTATGAAGAATAACATTGAATGGAAAAAAGAGGATTAAATGAAGAAGGGAAATAGTAGATATGAGATCTCAAGGAAGCAGTCAACTTGATGATTGGAGGAGAAGAATACATTGCGTTTGTCCCATGATGAGAGAAGATTGTTGTTGAGTCATGACCATTTGAAAATTTCTTGTGAGCGAATAACAATACACTAAACTTGTGTATATGTCACCCTTTTGTAATCAACTTCCTTCTTAATGAAAATCACCTAGAACTTGGTTTTATTCACAATTGGGTTTCCAAGATAAAATCTATGTTTCTATGGTGCATTTAAAATCTCCATGGTTGATAAATTGCCATGAATGGGTGTTATGTTCCGGTAATTGAATGCAAATGCCATCACCAATTCACCCCTCTTTAAAACAATAAATCATGAGCATTAACACTTACAACAATGTGTTGTATCCTTGTTGGAATAAATATTATTAATGGGAATGCATTATGATTGCCACCTATAGGCATTGAAATCTTCGCCCAATGCTAAATCACTAATATCATCTATTTTCTATCCGAGTGTCATGCAAAAACACCAAAATAAATAATGTTACCTATAGCAAAGGATATTTTTAGTTGAATGAATGAACATATGTGTGATTGGAGCTATGTCTACACATATAATGTTATAGAGTGTTGTCATTATCGAGTTGTTATTTGTTTGAATAGAGTATTATGTCAACCTCTATTTTATTTGACTAAATGTTGGGTTGTAATTGGCACAATGAGAATTGTGAAAACATAATTGTTTTTTTCTTTGTTGATTGGTTTTCTAGAGAAAGTGAACCAAGTAGTGAGCCAATATGGGAATAGAGTATTGCTTGTTTGTTGATGTAGAGGAGTTGAGAATATTTGCATTCAATGTTGCACCCATAACAAAGAACACAATTTTATTTTTGTAGAAGATCTATGTTGATGAAACGAACAGGCCATAGGCCTATTGTTTATGGATCAACATTACACTAAGCATATGCCACATCATATTAAGTTAAAGGTTATCTAGTGAAGGTTAATATATATTGTCTCATTAGTGATAGTTTCCAGTTAGTTGGGATAGTGTAGAGTTAAGAGATGAAACTAAAAAAAATAATAAACTTTTTAAATTGTTTCATACACAATAAATAACATAGTGCCAAAATATTTAGGTTTATATTATATTTGATTTAAAATATTTTATAATTGATTAAATATACTATTGCCTTTTTTATATACTTAATAATAAATTTAGAACTCAAAAAATAAAATTATAATTAAATAATAAAATAATATTTTTTTTTATAAAATAATAATAATATATACTTATAAATATTTTATATAATACATAAATCATTATTATATATAATATTGTTGGAAACATAATCCATTTTTTTTATAAAATAATAATAATATATACTTATAAATATTTTATATAATACATAACTCATTATTATATATAATATTGTTGGAAACATAATCCGTTAGGATTACAAACTTGACATAATATGAAGAGTCAAGTGTTCTTGTAACGATCATAGGGACTCCAACAGAGCCTGAAAAACGGATTACAAACTTGACATAATATGAAGAGTCAAGTGTTCTTGTAACGATCATAGGGACTCCAACAGAGCCTGAAAGATGAATCCAAAGATCATCTGAATGCATATATGTGTATCATATTGATTAATAAATACAATACCATGCTTATCTTTATCTCTGCATTCCAACAACTGAGTGTTTCCTTTCCTCTCGCATGAAACACATCTTAACTCCGCCTTCCAGTCTGTGTGCCCATGTGTGAAACGCCTCTGCCTGTCGACTTTGCATGTATGACCCTCTAGTGGATTCTTTGTGCCCATATTCCATCCTCTACCGTTCCCAGGTGTTCAGTTTTCTAGCTTGGTAGTTTGCGTGCATAACCGTCTACTGTTCACGCTCTCTTTTCCATGTGAATAACCTCCCTTTCGTTGTGTTGATCTCAAAGTCTCCCACACAAAACAAATTATTCCATGTCCTCAATCCTCCATAATGTGTAAAGATTTACGCTTATCCTGTAAAACCTAATTATACGTCTCATACCATAGATTGTTCTAAGTCTACACCCTCAATTTTGAATCTTTTCTCCTCTACATATACCACATTTCATGATGCAGTCCAAGTCTGCATTACAGTCTTGTTGATTGGTGAATTCCGAACGAGAAGAGAAGGTACTTCATGCATAACCTATGAGTAGCAAGTCTATATGCCGAACAAGTCAGGCCCTCGATTGCTTACTCCCATCACCCTCTTTTGCCTTTCACTTGACAAAAAACCCTAACTCCTGCAGATTCACTAAACTCTAATTTGTGAAACCCTAATTCCATCGATCGTTTAAAAAAAATTAGGGTTTGATTGGTCGATTAGTTTCCTCACGTCCTCTATTGATTCCTTCCACAAGTCACTTGCGCAATTGTGCTACCTGCGTGTGACCCTATGAAGACTCACACACTTGTGTTGCTTGCGTGCGACCCTCTGAAGACTCACACATTTGTGCTGCTTGTTTTTTATCCTAAAATGTGTTAAGTCTTTCACAAACTCTCTCTTGTATATTCCTTTTCCATACTTATAAATTTTTTTCATTTGTTGTTGGTTAATGATGTATATTTACTCTTGTTCAACTTCCATGGTCTCTAAAATATACCATCGTGTTCAACATAGTTACCAACTTAATGAGAGCTCTATAGAGTTCTTGTTTTTTTGGGGGCCTTGTTTTTTACCTCGTTTTTAAAAATGGTGCCACCCGTAGCATCCCCTCCCTTTTTAGGTTGTTTTTTGATATTTTAAATTTTCTATCCATAATGTATCCATATTATATTTTTAAATGCTTATTTTTTCATCTTTTTTCAATTTTTTTTTCAACCACGTTTTTAAACATTTTTCCATGCTTCTTTTAGTCTTAAAAATGTTGTTTACCATTTACTTTTTTGAAATTAAGATTTTTCATATAATTGTGTCTCATTAATTAATTTATGGTTTCATACTTTTAAAATATAGTGGAAAACATCATTTTTAACACATTGTTTACCTTTACATAAAATATATGTAGTTAAATAACACTATTTTTTATTATTTAACAAACAAACATAACTTATTGTTTTTTTATTAAATTAAAAACTAAGAAAAAGAAAAGAATTAAAAATAAAAATAAAAATAAAAATTTAAAAGCAAGTTTATATTTAAAAAATAAAAACAAATAAAAAATTAATTGTTTTTTTGTTAAATTAAAAACAAAGAAAAAAAAAAGAATAAAAAATAAAAATAAAAATAAAAATTTAAAAGCAAGATTATATTTAAAAAATAAAAACAAATAAAAAATTAAAAGACTAAAGAGAATAAAAACCAAAAATTAAATATATATATAAAAACTAAGAGAATATGAGAAAAAATATTGACGATGATGATAATGATTAACTTCCACTTTGGTCTATTGGACCTTAAGAGGGTAAGTG
>JZKD02S1684473.1:36595-64903 GCA_000966675.3 Picea glauca
AACTTCCTTATCATAAATTGCTAATACAATGTTCAAGAGATAACTCAAACCAATACATATAGTCCTCTCCAAAAGATGCACCACTCTTCTCCTTCTCTCTCACTGGTAAGTTGCAACTTGCCTCTTAAGAATGAGCAAGTGTGTTGTGTGATAAAGTGAGGCGCTAGCCTCTCTATATATACAAGACTGACACGTGTGAATGGTTTTCACTGGCAAGGCTGACCTCTCACTCTGGGTGGGTAAACCCACCTTTAATTTAATTCTGGGTCTCAATAATAACTGCTGGGGCCGATTTCTTATTCTGCCTATTACAATTGTCTGTTGACCAATCCGCAAAAGGGGATTTGGTCCTAATACAATTACCGGCATGATTAATCCTCAATGGGGATTAATCCTATGAATAAAATAACAATAATAGTAAGAATACTCTTCACAGTTACATTATTTCAACACCTATTTGGGTCTAGCTCCTAGGGATGCCGCTTGAGTTTTGGAATGAAAATTGATTCAAGGTTTTGGGAAACCTCCTAAGTACTTATTTGGATGTTGATTGGTCTTACAAGGAAACATGTGATCATAGTATGGCTTGGATCCTGGTTTCTATTAACCTATGAAGGGGTTTGGATGCAAATTTGGAGATTGTAGTAGGCAACATGTCTTTTATTCAGAAGTTGGACTACGAGGGGGTGCCTTTTTGATGCCATCATTGTCACCAACTTGGGCACTTAGCTAACAAGTTCTCAATCCCCTTTAAAGGTTAGAGTAGACAAAATAATGAACAGACTATTCAGGGGAAGCCGGTTTTGGGCTCGGACGAGAGTTCCTCTTTTGCAAAAGCTATGGAATTGGAGCCAAAGGATAAAAATACCCTGGAACTTGAATCAGTTGCTTCGGTGGCTGAGGGTGCAGTTAATATGGATGCTGCAATTGTGCTAGCACACAAAGCGATGGGAAGGATCTCTCCTCTTCCGGATGACCATCTTGGCTTTCCTCAGCTTTATGATTTGAGCGGTTTCCTGGGCATGCCTCCTTCTCTTCCATGCTCCCCTTTTACTTTTCCGTCTTCCTTTCATTCAAATGGAAATTTATGGGTATGGTATTTAAGGTCTCTAAATTTCCCCATGGATTTAACTTGGTCCCCCCTTTCTCTTCCCCCTCCCCCCTTCTAGCACTCTGTTCCCTAGATGATGCCCCTAAACTAAGCAGTTCCCAATCCTCTTCCCTAGATTCCTCTCTGGATCACGAAGAGGAGAATGTTAAGTACAACCTCATAAATCTCCTAATCGGTGATGTGGGTGGGGTTAGTAATGGTCATGCAGGCCTTGGTGTAAATCCAGTTCTCCCTTTTGGGCACCCAAGAAGGGTTCGAAAATCCCACCTCTTTAAATCTCAGACAAAAGCTTTGGTAGATATAGCGACAGGTAGACAAATTTATATTGCAGGGGAAGTTAGAGCATTGTCGAACCCATAAGGGGTTGACCCATGAAATTTCTCTCCTTCAACTACAGGGGTTTGACGATCTTGACCAAAAAATCGGCCTTAAAGAGGTTGGTATAAGTCAATTGTCTTGATATCATTTTCTTACTTGAAACTCTAGGGGAGGAAGAGCAGATCACACAAAGTTTGGTGGGCCTTCTGTTGTCTTGGAATTTTATTGGATCTGATGCAAAGGGAAGGTCCGAAGGGCTAGAAACTGGGTGGAACAAATACACTCAAAAATTTGTAAATTCTTGGGCTTGTGAGTCTAGACTTGGAGCAAAGTTCTATTCGAAAAACTTGGCCATTTATTTTACTGCTGTAAATGTTTATGGCCCTTATCTAGAATGTGTTCCCTTTTTGGAAAACCTTATGAGTAATTATTTCATCCAATCTGGATTTCTCATACTGGCAGGTGATCTAAATTTCTCTTTGGGTGCTACGGATTTTTGTGGCCCTCGGGCCCAACCAGACCCTCTATCAAACTTCTTTACAAATCTGATGGTGGTCAACATACTAATAGATGTTGATCCCGTAAAACTAAGGCCATCTTGGAGAAATATGAGAGTTGGAGAAGATAGAATAGCCAAAAGAATTGATCGTTTAGTCCTTTTCAATTTCGTCAATGGGTGGGAAGTGGGGGAGAATCTGATCACTTGCCCATTTTCTTGGAAGTTGTTGGAGGTTCTCAAAAACCACCCAATCCTTTCAAATTTGATTCTCAAAAAGATAGTTTCATCAACCCAGTCAAAGAAAACTTGAGGCCTTTTGTTCGTGAATCGAATGAGTCAGCTTCAATGCAGTTCCATCTGAACCTCAAAGTAGTTAAAAATTTCACTATTGAATGGGCTTCCAATAAACGAAAGAGGGATGAGCAAGAGCTTCTAGAGTCTGAATAGGCCCTGCAGGTTTTTTTATGAATCAGAAGGATGGGGCCTCTCATCTCCTGAGTCCAAATTGGCTCTAAAAGTTCTTGAATAAAATAAGAGAAAACTAATGGAATAAAGAGAAGTGGCTTGGTGCCTTAAAATTAGGGCTGCATGGCTTGGAAATGGGGATGAGAATACAAATTTCTTCCATGCATATGCAAAGGGACGAAAATCCACAAATACAATTTGGACTCTAAACGACTCCGAAGGTAGGACAGTCTCATCTTTTGCTGATTTGGCTCAACTAGGAGTGGACCAGTTTCAAAATCTCTACAAAGCCAAAGAGAGGATTTCGATAGGCCAAATTGTAAGAATTGTAGGATTCTTTCCAAGCTTTATTGATGAAGAAGACAATAGATCCCTGTTCAAGGAAGTGTTCAAGTAAGAGTTAAAGACGGTCCTGCACAATTTTCAAAAGGACAAAAGTCTCGGTCCTGATGGCTGGACTATGGAATTATTCCTCAGGCTCTATGAGGTTATCGGTCAGGATATCTTAGCAATGGTGGAAGAATATCGACGTCAAGGGCACATCTTCCCCCCCTTAAATTCAACATTCCTTGCTCTCATCCCAAAATCGGACAATCCTCTCTCCTTGGATGAGTTCAGGCCTATATCACTTTGTAATTGTATATACATGGTTGTGGCCAAAGTTATAGCTCGTAGACTAAAGGACCTTCTCTCAGAAAAGGTCACAACATAACAATTTGGCTTCCTGGAGGGAAATCAAATCCACGAGGCTATAGGGGTGGCACAAGAGGGTCTGCATAGTGTTAAGACAAAGAAAGCTAAAGGAGTCTTTCTAAAAATTGATCTTTCCAAGGCCTATGACAGGGTAAGTTGGATCTACATTAGATTGATTCTCACTCATTTGGGATTTCATATCCCTTTCATAAACTGGATTATGGGGTGTATCTCTTCGGTTTCTTTTGCAATGCTTATTAATGGTGCGACCTCTGCTTTCTTTCGGTCTGAAAGATGGTTGCGTCACGTGTTTCCTCTATCACCCCTTCTCTTTCGCATAACAGTAGAAGGCCTCAATAGAGCACTAACCCATGCAAAATCCCAAGCACTGACCCATACAAAATCCCAAGGAATTTTTTTTCAGTATCTAGATAGGGAAAAATATCTTCATCACACATCTCCTTTTCTGTGATGATGGTCTGATTTTATGTAGTGGGAAGCAGACAGACGCTAAATCCCTTTTAGAGATTCTAATTCTATTCAATAGGGCTATAAGAATGAAAATCAATATCCAGAAATCTACTTTATCTGCAAATAACCTCTCTATTGAAGAGTTGGATCAGTACAAGTCCTTGTTTCCTTTTGAGCTGGTAGACTTTGACAAAGGGATCAAATACCTAGGTTTTCACCTCAATACTAACTACTACCAAAAAGTGGATTGGGAATGGCTCATTGGGAAACTTGAAAAAAGGCTCAAGGTTTGAAGTTTCAGATGGCTTTCTAGGGCAGGGAGGCTAACTCTAGTGAAATCGCTGTTGGAATCCATACCAGTTTACTAGATTCCTTTGGCTTGGATTCCTAAAGGAGTGTTGGAAAAGGTACAAAAGAAATGCTTTAATTTTTTGTAGTCAGGAAGTGAGGACAAACATTTCACCCAATGGGTAAGCTGGAAGCGGTTGGTTGCATCGAAATTGCTGGGAGGGTGGGGCTTAAAAATATCTTCCTTTTTGCAAAATCCCTAGCAACCAAATCAATATGGAAGTTAATTGTGACAAAAAAATTATGGACTGAAGTGGTTTCTCATAAGTATATTAAGCCTGATATAGTGGAAGGATGGTTGCGCAATACAACCAAAAAATCAACAAGTTGCTCAATCATTTGTAAAATAATGGTAAAATGATTCTCAGTGGTAGGAGAGGGACTGGCATGGTATATTGGTAATGGATTCAAAGTTATAATATGCTTAGATCCTTGGGTTGGTAGTGGTCAGAACCATATTCTATCGGATGATATTTTGCAACAGATTCAGGAGAGGGGATTTTTTCACCTAAACCAGATAGCAGATCTCGAGACTTCCTCAATTTGGAATCAAGGGTGGATGGATGTCGCCCAGGTGGGACTAGGAGCTCACTAGGCAGAATCCTGGGAAAATTACCTCTCGGATTTGAAAAATACACATGTCAGGATCACATATAGGGAGGATGAATTAGTTTGGAAACATGCAGAGCATGGAACCAAACTTCGACTTGCTACAAAGAGAACCAAAATGGTGGTGGAAAGGCCTTCAGAAGTCCAGGTGTCCCTTGAAGAGTCAAATTTTTATGTGGTGCATATTAGAAAACAAAATTCCAACCTGGGATCGCATGAAGAAAAGGAAGATTGAAGGACGAGGTTGGTGCTCTCTCTGTAGAAATGAAGATGAGACAATGGGCCATCTTTTCCTCTCTTGCCCTTTTACTTTACGGGTTCCTCCTTCTCAGACTAAAATTTTCTTGGAGGGGCATATTTGTAGAGGAGGCCTGGAGAACTTGGTATTCAAATGCCAGTAAAAATACATTAAGAGCTTTACCTCTGATTGTTTGCTGGGGGGTTTGGTTGGAAATAAACGCAACAATCTTTCAAAATCAGATGGTCTCTCCAGAGTGCACTACAACTCAAGGCTTAAGTATTATGGAACACTTTCCTCAAGTAAATGACTCTCCTCTAATAAGAGTCATTCACGAGGAACAAGTAGACAAAAATGATCCTTAGGATTTTTTCGATGGAGCGTCACAAAACAATGGACAAGCCTGTGGTGGTGGAGCGATTCTTTTTTTATCAGACTCCCACTTCTTTAAGATCAAGTCGGGGCTTGGCTCTGCCTCAAATAACTATGCTGAACTTATGGCCTTAAAACTGCTTATTCTTTTCACAAGAGAAAAGGTGGCGATTTCACTACAAATTTATGGTGATTCGTTGAATGTAGTGAATTGGACCAGGAAACTTCAAAGATGTCACAATATAGTATTATCTCCTTTGATTGTAGAACTATACAGTATTTTAAATAGTTTTAACTCTTTTTCTATTTATCATGTCTATAGAGAACGAAATTCTGATGCGGACGCTCTATCCAAATCTGACATAGAGATAGATTTTGGGTCTTAGACTATCTAGGAATCAAAAGATGGGACTAGGACAGACTCTACTCATTCTCCTTTCTATAGACAACTCAGATGATCCTTTTTGGGTTTCTCGTTTGGACTGCTTTATGTGCATAAGTCGATACTACAGTATATCATGATAGACAACCTTGTTCTCAAAGACAACTCTACTAGTATTTATGTTTCATGAACAATTTACCTAGTCTTTCTCTCCTACTAGATTTTCTCTCTTTGGCTCCTGGCCACAAATTTCAATGTAAGTAGGCCCCTAACTGGTTTTTCTTGGTATTTAGATGATGGGATGTTCCTCTTTTTGTCTCCCAAGCCTCTCCAAGAGGAGGCTTTTTTGACTTTCGTAACATGAATGATTATGCATTGCCTCTTTGCAATGACAACAATACATGTCCTGACATATATCTACAAAATGTAATTCTATTCTATGAATAGAATTATACTTTTTTCCCTGAAAAAAAGAGAAAAAATTATATATATATATATATATATTTTATTTTATTTTTTTACAAAATTTTCTATTTTTATTTATTTTTTAATTTTATATTTTTTTAAAATATTTTTTTGGATTTTGTTTTTATAAAGTATTTTTTTTTTGACTACTTTTTTTTTCATTTATTTATAATTTTTTTTAAAATTTAAATTTGGCCTTTGAATATTTTTTAAGTGTGTTTTTTTCTTCATTTAAAAAAAAAATTGCGAAGATTTTCTCCTTTTTCTTTATAATTTTCAAGTGACCATTTATGATCCATTTTTGGGTTTTTTATTTGCACAAAGATTTGTTGTCAAAGCCACAATTTCAATTAGGTCATAATTATCTATTATTTTAACATTTAAATATATTTTTTTGCATTAGGTAGTGTCACTTTTTTATTTAGGTGTTGATTTCAAGGTTTTTTTGAGCTACTATATGTATTTTGAAGGCCATGCTTGAAAAATGTTGTAATTTTGACCCTGTTAGAGAAAGTGATGCTACTGGTAGCACCACTTTTTGATTTGGGGGTTGATTTTCATGTTTTTTATGCAAAAATATGGGTGTTAAGGGCTAGAGTTCTCGTTTTGAGGTCACAATTCTCGTTAAGTCGGTAACTTTGTTGTTCCACCGCCTTCATTTTTCACCCATATTTAGAAAATTTTCCAAACATCTCACTGCGGGTTTAGGCTATCTCCCGATCGTATAGTCCATACCCGCAACCTTGTTGTCTTGACCCACTTCTCATACTTAGTCAAATTTCTTATAATTCACCGCGCTCCGTGGGACGTTATTATTCTTCTCCGCCATACCCACCGACCCACCATACCTCCTTAACTCCACGGCCTCTCAACATTTAGTTGAATTCTTAAGTCTTATCGTGGCCCACAATGATTTTATAACTCTTTTATATACTATCCCCGACCCTGCGACCCTGGCGCATCGCTGTGTTCTCATTTCTCCATTTCATTATCCCACCATTCTGATTCTCCACCACCCGATGGTAATCCACGTCTTGTCTTGTCACTCTCCCCATTGTACATTTAATGCAAGTATCATGGAAATAACAAATGGGTTATGTGCTAATATCCATTATTAACTACGATCTTCTTGAGATAATTCTTTTTTAGAAAAATAGGATCGCAGAGAAATAAAATAAAACAAATGCGGAAATAAAACACATAAGATACACAATACAATAGAGACACATATAGACATGGTTCACCTAGTGTGGGCTACATCCACTAGAGAAATTGTCAGGTCCTTTCTTTATTAATGGCGATATTCATTTAATGCAAGTCTCATGGAAATAAAAAATGGGTTAAGTGTTAAAATCCATTATTAATGGCGATATTCTCGAGACAATTCTTTGTTAGAAAAACAGGATCGCAGAGCAATAAAATAAAACAAATGTGGAATTAAAACACAGAAGATACACAATACAATAGAGACACATATATACATGGTTCACAAAGTGTGGGCTACGTCCACCAGAGAAATTGTTAGTTCCTTTCTTTATTATTATCCAGGAAATGAAGGGATACAACCTACAACATACCCGTTGTAACTTCCTCTTATTTCTCTCACAGTCTCCTCTTTCGGAATACAATATTCACTCGTTCACGTAACCACAATACAATTCCCTCATACAAAAAAAGAGGGTTGCCTTCTAGGGAAAAATACATAACATAACTTCTACCATCAGATCCGCGACCTTATAATGAACGATCTAGATTGACTACAAAATTACAATATTTTACAAGGATTTTTTTCCCAAAATTGTGCTTGCGGGGTGCTGCCCCCAAATCCCCCGCCAGTCAGGGGGTTCCAACATTTCTTTCCGGCCCCCCTAGACCCCCCTAGTGAGAGAAGTGGGGGGAAAATCCCCTCCCCACCCCCGTCAGGTTATGGGGTCAAAAAGCGGCTGAAACAAGACCTCTGAATTAGGAAGATAATCAGGCTCCACAACCAAGTTTCTTCATCAATTCTAAATTTAATTCGTATTAACGATCCTTTGAATCAAGATCCTCGAAGTATATTATGTTAAAAAGGTTTTGAAAAGAATTGTACACTAATTTGTAAACTTGATTAAGTATGTTAATCATATGAAAGGAACAGTTCTGTGGGGATACCATCAACGCATTTGGATGTGAAGATCAAAGGTTTCAATGGTCAAGAGAATACATATCTTACTCCTCATTGCCACTTCCATAAAGGAGTTCAAACCAACTTTGGATGTCGATATTTGCTCTTGAAGGCTGTGTTCCAGAAGTCTGCAATTTCAAAGAGTTGGTTTCATGGTGCATTGATAAATTCGATAAGAATCAGAGAATAATTCAGCTAAAAGGAGAGTCTCCTATTTGTTTAACACCTTCAGTCTTCAAGAGAATGCTCAAACTCCAAGAGATGAAAATGAATTTCAAAGGGGATGAAGCTAAGGATTTTCTGAAGACAAGAAACAAATGATTAGAGATTCTACAAGAATAAATTGAAGACCCAATGATTATTCTAGAAGACATATCAAGCATCTAGGTTAGTTCGTTGAAAAATCCCCATCGAGAAATGAAATGACTATTCACTATAGTATTCAAACAAGAATCTATGGCTACTATTCCCCGACTGGCTCTGTATATTTTGTGTTTTTCTATCCATGAGAAAGAAATATTTGATTGGGCAAAGATTATCTCTAGACAATTAGCGTTTCAATTGGAAAATTTCAGAAGGAACAAAAGATTCTACATGTCTTCATACTTGATTTTTGTCATTACATATTGCCACGTTTTCAAAGGTTTGCATTTGGCTAAACAAGTCAATTGTAAAATTGACCTTGTTCATATGTGGTACCCTGCTTTATGGAAACAAAAGGCTATGTATCATTTTTATGAAGTACACTATGCATTCATTTCTTCTTTCAAAAAACTTATTTTTGGACCAAACACATCAATATTGTCTTTAGAAGCAACATCATTCTTGGATAAAAGATGAATCTTTGAAGCAATGGAACATTTCAGTATTATCAGGATTTATTGTTCCCATGAAATACCCTCATATCTGCCATATTATGTTTTAGATAAGATATTTTTTTTTAAGTGTTCAAGTAGTATAGATTTTGGGCTCATTTCTTTCACGAAAAGAGAAATATGAAGTTTATTCCTTTTCCATGGAAAATTGGAGAGATAACGTTGAAAAACACTACAAATATCGATGAATTCTTAGCCCAGTTTGATCATTTTAATTTAAAGAAAGTGGATGAAATCAAAGGGTTTTACCCTAACTAGTTGTTTATGAAACATATGACATCTGTAGGCTACAACGTCTCATTTGCTAGTACATTCCTATTAGGAGAAGAAGAAGGCGATAGACATAATCCTCAAGCATTGTCTATTGAGAAAAACCAAGAGGATATTTAAACAATTTTTAGTACCACTGATCAACATAGACAATGAGGAAGATTTGTGAATGAGAGGAGTTTACAGTCTCCTAATACTTCTAAAAAAAGTGGCCTACCCAAACACAAGTCTCAGTTTTCAATTCAAGAACAAAGGAAATCTTCAATAGATAATTCCAAGGATGGAGGTGAACAAAACCTTGTTAAGGGAAATCTCGAAAGACCTCACAAACTTTGAGTGACTATCAAAAGGAAAAGAGGAACGAATAAGGAAGGATGAAGTGAGGGCATACCCGAAGAAGAAATTGTTCTTGAAGATATGGATCTTGATGTGAACATTGAAGATATTGAATTTCCAGATGGAGAACATAGGATTAAGGAGAGAAAAGAAGTTGCAATAGAATTGGCCACCCAGGAGCCAATTCTGTTATAAGAGGAATCCTCGACTCTGCATAGTGCCTTGTTTGAAAAAAGTTCAAAGAAATTGGTTATTGAAAAAATTTGTTCAAAAATAAAAAGGTTCAAGGAAAATTGAGTTCATAACTTGAATTCAATGGAGTTCCACCTTCCAAAATTGTATAGATTCACGAAGCTATAGGAGAATCCCTAAAGATGTTAGTTTGAGAAATGGAGAATGAAAATTCCACTCTAAATGACATAATTTAAGAATTAGAGAGCACCTTAATTCCCCCACCTATATTTTCCATTCCAGTTGCTACAATGCATCCTTGGAAGAGTGTTGATGAAACACCAAAATCTAGCTCTAAACTAAGAGCAACATCAAGTTCTACTCACTGCCATTAGAAGGTATGTTGGAGAAACATCAAGAAAATAACGTCTCTTATTCTCTAGACATGGGAATTGGAAAATAGTTTTGTTTCCTTGGGATCAAGAATGACAAATTTCAGATAATACCTTTAGGTTGATATTGAAAATGACAAGGAATTATATAAAGGGACCATTTGTACCTTTATTGCAAAAGTTTCAAGTGTGAGTGAGCTATGGAAGAAAGAGGAGGACTTGCCTTCCCCAATCCGAATAAAACAACTCAAGGCATGTTGGATAAAAATAATAAAGAATCTAAAGGAGATGTTAGTTGATTGTGATACCATAAGTGTTAAGAAATGAGACTTATATTTAAAATTGATTGAATTGGATTTATCTAGATCAACTGGAAATGTGGAGGACCCACATCTAATATTGAATTCAATACTTATGTCAAAAGAGATATTCGAAGAAAAAATGGACTTGTTGAAGAGTGCATCAGCTGAGAGATTTAACTACTTGACCAAGTATTCAGAATTATAAGTGGAAATTTGGTTAGTTAGTTATGTAAACAAAAATGAAGATATTGAGGATACACTGCACTGAATTTCAATTGAATTCAAAGATCTGGAAAGCTTGTTATTTGACATAAAGTAAGGCAATAAATAACTATTGCACCAATGAGAGATTGTATTGAGAATTGGTTAAAGAAATCCGTAACTAAAATAACAGAACCGGATCAAGAAGAAGCAGTTGTAACCGATCGAGGAATTCTAACGAAGGATAACATAAGAGGCACATTAGAAAGCAGATAACGAGAGAGAGATTTGATCATAGTAAGTGAATTGGTCACCAATCATAATTTTCTATCCTTCATACTTCTCGTTCAGAAATCATTCGATTGTGCATTTTCATTTTTGAGAGCCCATTACTGATATCTTATTGTCTCCTTTTTCTTATTTAAGGTCCAATCCTGTTCTACTTTCTTTTATGGTCCACGGGAGCCGCATCCCAATCCATTTTTTTTCAAAGCTATACTTGTGTTACCTTCTATTAACTAAAATCAAACCAAAACATAACCATGTTCCTGATGCTAGAGCTGCCAACAATGGAAACCAAATCCGACACCAGTACTTTAGTTTCTGAAAGAGTCTTCCCTGTGGGCCAAAATTGAACTATTCAAACATTGAAAATTGTCTATCAAAATCAAGAAAAAAATTATTATTGTAACAAGAGAGAGATCAAAGAGCATATATAGAAAATCATCAGTCTTTAGGTGCATGTACGCTGGAGAGGAGCCGACCACTCAGGGACAATTACATGCTGGACATGTCAACCTGTTGGCAGCAGTGATATAATTTCTATTGTTTATAAGCTGCCTACACAGAGTCTCTAAATTTTCATTACTCGTCATGACCATTGTCGCTAAACGACACTTGTCACTTGTCGCTTTTTGCATATCTTCCTTTCGATTTTTGTTTTCATGACTGTAAGCATGAAAAATCGCAGCTAGAATTGACACTTTGTTTCGATTTTTGATTAAAGGAAAACTGTTCATATGGTCTATTATCGAATTGTCATATTTTTGCTATGAACATGATTGTTCTCCTTGTTTATAACTCTTTGGTTCTAAACGTGCCTTGGTTACATAAGTGAAATACCTCCATTCATTAATATTCAATTGATATTAATGGAGTTTTGATTCATAAAACTTTTAATTATTCAATTTTTATTTGATACACTTACCTTTGTAATCAAGCCATGAATGTGCGTACTATGGTTTTCCAAGTGTTCACATCCTCATACGTACCCATGCCAAGGTGTCATATGAAGTACAACATGCCATTACTCTTCTGTATGGTCTCGGGCTTCACGATTTCGCATGGTGATTAACGCCTCTGCCTACCATTTGAACTGTCATAGCATTGTTTTGTTGAAGCTCGGGGCTATGACTCTGTGGCTTTTTATCAAACCCTACTTGTAGGTTCTATGTTGATTCCCTTCTGTTCACCATGGCTCCAATGGTAAGGATTGAACCCAATGGCATCCAAACCTTGTTATCGTATGATAACGCCAGGGACGTTTTAGAAAAGAACATTTGGCACTTGTTCATTGAAAAATTTAAGGGTTTCAATATGAGAGTTGCCCAAGAGTTCGCATTGACCTTCGATGGCTGCAAAGAAAAGATAGGTGACGTGCAACTAGAGGTAACTGAATATTTTTTAATCCAAGCCACGGGTTTACCAGCTGTCGGGCAAAAATGGTTCAAGAACGCAAAAGTTGAAGAGGTCCCCTGGACTTTGATGTTCACCTCATGGAAAATTACTAGTTGCGACCGAGGTATGCCAGTCTCATCCTTAAAACCTAGGTGGAATGATCTACTTGCTATTGTGAAACAATTCATTACGTGTGAAGGAAGATTTGGGTTAGTTTTCCTGTATCATCTGCGATTGCTTATGAGTTTCTGACTTCCCGTTGAACATGCCCTACTTCCTGCTTAGAAGCCTATACAAGATGGGAAAACAGTTTAAGAGGCAGAGGTCTGATTCGAGTTTATTCCATCATGGTTTAATTAAAATTATGCTTGTGCATTAGTTTCAATTACAAAATGATTGTTGGGATGCATTTGTTTTACGAAATGGCTTTGGTAACAGTAAGTTGGGACAGGTTGATAAACCGGTTATTATTGAAACCCTTGTGAACACTACAACCTCTTCTCCACCACTCCTGCCCTGTGATATTGCCCCTAATTTTGAACCCTCAACCTACCCTAATGTTACTCAACCAGACAATCAACCGGGTTCACACCCAAAGAGTTGCACTAAAACTGTTAAAAAACCCACAGGGAAGAAGCTAAAGGGCAACGTCGATGTTAATTACAAAAATAAAAGGGCCGGTCGTTTGATTTCATGATGTGCTTGAAATAAATTCAAACCCTGTGCAAACAAAAAGAACACAATTGAGGTAAGTGAAGACTCGGATTCAGAAATTGAAAGGTTTTTGGCTGAAAAAGACCCTGTGTCATACGGGCTCTGTCTTGACACACCCTATGACTATGTAAACAACTTGCCTCCATGTCTAAAGGGTAACCCAGAATTCTCGGGCATTTGACTCTATGATAAACCTACCTTTCGCGTGGACGCTTCTCCAATCCTTATTGCTGTCAGTGCCAATGCACAGTCTCTACAACCACAGTGTGATGAATGTCGATCTTGGATCAATAGGTATTATACGGATGTGCCTTTGCTACAGTCTCAGCTTAAATATTTAGAAGACCAGGTGGATTTGTTGACAAACGAGAACAGTAGACTCCAATACATAACTCATGCAAAGGAGAAACGCCTAAAAACTACATGATCTATCATTTTTAAGAATGTAGAGGCAGCAACAACAATCGTAAACTCCAAGATTGCTTGATATGTTTTAATCCCATGATTTGAGGTATGATCTTTTTGGATTTTAGTATGATTTCGTCACTCTCAAGTTAGGATATATGATTTGATTAAATATATTACCTTTCTTATAAAGATTAGTTTGTTTTGTTTGTTGAATAAAATATGATTGTAGTTGTAATTATAACTAGCTACAGAATCGTAAGATTCTGTAGCCAGTTAGAAAAAATCGAATTGCTTGATTTGACAATTGAAAACATATATAAAATCTTCCCATTTTCATTTGTTTTCAGGAACCCATGATTTCTAAGGAGATTTGAGACACTGTTGAGATCTCCCAGCGATAAGAACATTATGTTTTTAGTAAATAGATTAGGCTGTTGGTATTTTGATATCAAGTAAAATCAGGGACGTTGCATCCCCCATATTTTTGGAACAGATTTGATATTATCAATAAGAAACATTTTGTTCCTAGAACCTATATAAGCATGTTATTTTGTAAACATGGCATCATCTCTGCCTGGGGCAAGACTATGGATTTTTCATTTACAAACTTAAATGAAATATAATACTCGTCACAGCTTTAGCTTCTCTGTATTGTGTTTTTATTCAAGTCACGTTTATTTCAATTTGTAAATATATTATGATTGCTTTCGCTGTCATGGTTTACTACAAGTTGATAGAATAAAGGTTTATATGTTATCCATGTTTTATGTTCCAGATTTAACACATAGTAATCATTCGTTCAATTTGAATTAAGAGGTTTATCTCTGATTTCGATCAAACGTTTATACACAAGTTCTCACAACAAAGTTTTTCTTAATGTGGTTGCTTGTTAAATTATGAGATTATTGTGATTGCTTTTGTTATGTGTCTTATAATTCAAAACTCCATCACTTTCGCTTCACATTATTGGAAGCAATTTCAGGATTTGCTGTAGGTTTACCTCGTCAGATAAGGTGATTGGACGCTACATAAAGAACAAGATATTGGATGCGGTAATAGGTCAGTTTGTTAGTTTGATTTCATTAGTTTAATAAATACAAAAGTTTCTTGTAGTTAAAACATCTTGCACTATCTGTTATTTCTGTTTTCAATTAGACAGTTTGATATTCCATTTCTCGAGTATAAACATTATAAGAAAACAAATTAAAACAGATTAAATAATAGCTTTACTGTTGTTTAAAAAATTAATTTACATTCGATTTTCGCGGATTTAGATTAAAATTCATATTTTGTACATATTATATATATATTAGAAATAGAATCATTTGTATATATTGTACATATGATAAGTAGTGTTATTTTTAAATATTAGTTAGTTAAACTGTAAATATATATAAGATCTATATATAGTTTTCAGCGATTGTTATTCATCAAGTTATTGCATTTTCTTTAGTTTTGTTTTTCGCTTTCTTTAGGACTTAGATTGACCAACGCAGCCGCTAAACCCGTCGGAGTGGATTAATCCAAACGGCTTGGGTTAATTAGACAACCCCAGACCAGATTCACTCCTCCAGTTGATGAGCGGTCAGTTTCGCCTGTCAACAAATGGCGCTAGAAGGAGGGCCTGAAAACTATTAATGGCACGAGGTGGTCGTAAGACTCCTCCACCACCTACCCACTCACCTATAGTAACTAGAAGTCATTCAGACGACAACATTGTCCCTCAAACAACAACCACATCAAACGACGATCTACGGATCACAGTTGAACCAGTAACTCCAAATCCTACCGGTGGTGACATACAAGAGATTGTTCGGCAATCTCTCATAAGAACGCACAGTGCCTTAGCCTGTATAAGACAACCAAACCAACCTTTGAATCAACCATTAGACTTCTATGATATCAGAGAACAACTTGGAGGTACCGACCTTACCTTAAACCCTACAGATTCAATCCTCACTCCTGCAGCAGGAGGATTTGGTATACCACCATCACCACCTCCTTTATCCCCTTCTTCTTCTGGAGAAGAATCCTCTGACGAAGGTAGTTCCTCATCCCTGCCTTCGACACCACCCACACCTATGGCCAACCCGAACAATCCCGCCAGACCCTGGCTTGACCAAGATGCAGTAGCCATACCTGGGCCTCAACATCCTTTGCCCAAACACCCGGAGAAATGGCTCCCTAAGTTTGACCCGGACTCCAAATAGATCGCTGAAGATCACATCAAAAAGTTTATGTTAGCCATTAAACTCTGTAGTGTTGAGCACGAAGACGTAGTCTGTAGATTGTTTCCCTACACCTTTGAAGACAATGCCTCTACCTGGTACTTTGCCCAACAACCCCACACCATCGTGTCATGGGAGAAATTTGAATCCTGTTTCCTTGAGAAGTTCGGAGATGACAAGTCTCCTAAAGTTCTAGTTATGGAGATTTCTAGTTTGAAAATGAACCCCTAAGAAAAGATCAAAGACTTTAATCAAAGGTTCTTGACACTAAAGAACCGAATCCCCACAGATTTGATGCCTGCCAAGAATCTTATAGTCACATACTACATGAAAGCCTTACATCAAAACATAGCCATTTGGGTAAAGAGATCCAAGAAAGCCACGTTGTTAGAAGCCTTCGAAGAGGCCAGTTAGATCGAGAAAGACATTCTTAGTTTAAAAGACACTACTAGCAACGAGATAGAGACTAATTCATCTTCCAAAAAGAAAATCAAAATCCTCCCTAGACCTTCCCAAAACAAAGCTCAACCTAAGAGTTCGGATTTAGAAAACTTACATAAAGTCGTTCAAAAACTGTCCAACCAAGTTATAGATTTGAAAAGGACGGCTGAAGAAGCTTCTTCGAGCAAAGGGCCTTACAAACCCCCTTTTAGGAAGCCTTTTCCCACCATCTGACCTAATTCAAATAATGAAGGCCTAAATCTAGAAAGCTTGCAATTTGCTATTCAAACGATCCTAGAAGCACACGATAACTTGATTCCTCTCGAGATTCCTGAATAAGTAGCCGAACAAGAGACGGTTGAAGAAGATGAATCATCTCCGAACATTTTCAGACATTTTTCGGATAGCATTTTTCAAGCTAATTTCAAAACAGTGCATCTTTACAATGCTAGGAGCAAGACAACAAAGAAGCCTTCTTTTGAAATCACTATGAATTTGCCTCCAAAACAATCTAAATCAATTGAGACTAAACAGAATTCCGTAAACCCAAGTTTGATTATGATTTGGTTTAAGATCTAAAAAAGCTTAGGGCTAACATTTCTGTTTACGAATTATTAAAATTCCCTTTTCTTCTGCAAAAAATGCTGCAGAATATTGCAGAGAACAACAAAAATAACAATCCGAGCAGTAACAAAGGTGTTCAAAACAACCCCAAAATTCCTCAGAAGGTCTCCGCCAAAACTACATCCGAGCCTCACAATAAAAGAGACCTTCCTGTAAATAATGTAACAAATGTGGATAAACCAGTTTCAGAGGCTGCGAGTAAAAAACAACAAACTTCCACTGTTAATACTCGCAAAAATGTCCCTCCATTTTTGTTAACTTTTGAAATTTTCAATAGGAATGTATATAACTGCATGGTAGATTCAGGTGCGTCATCTAACATAATGCCTTGGTCTGTTTGTCAAAATATTAATGCCGAAGTTCCACCATCGAGATTTAAAATTATCCATCTTGATCGAACTAGTGTTAAAGTGATAGGTGAATTAAGAAATGTGCTTATAAGATTGTTGTCTAATCCTAAAGTTCATCAAGTGATTGATATTATTGTTGTAGATATCCCAGAAGTTTATGGTTTGTTTTTGAGTAAAGCCTGGTCAGAACAATTACATGACTATTTTGCGACGGATTGGTCTCACTTGTGGCTGCCCGAGAATGGAAATCCTAACATAATCAAGGTAAATCGTGAACGTTATCTGAAGTTCACGGTGACTGAATTAAATGATCCTAATGAACCAATCACTTCTTCTGTCGATTTTCTCGAAATACAGGGGATGGATACTTTTTTCGGTAATTTCATGGCCGAAACTTCTACTATCACTAACTCGGAACAACAGTCTGAAATTTTGACATATACATAGCCAACAACTTCCTCTCAGTGGTCACATGCAACCGATGAAAATCAAATATGGTCTCACGCACTCCTGCAAGGCCTCATAAAAGCATTAGATCTGAACATTCAAAATTTGATTGTCTTTGGTGATTCGGAAATCATGGTTAGACAGGTAAAAAATTCTATCCACTGTTTATCTGTGCACCTTAAAAGCTATCAGACTGAGGTATGGAATTTAATGAACAAGTTCTCTACATTTAACATAAATTCTATTCCTAGATTGAATAATTCGGAAGCTGATTTGTTAGCTAACGTCGCTTCAAAACTTTTTCCTACAAAAGGCTTATCTTCAAATGCATTTTCCATCGAACTATTGTTCAGACCGTCCGTCCCAGACAACATCATGAATTGGAGAGTCTTCGATGATGATCAATAGATTATAAGTTTTCTGCATATGGAAGAAACTTTCCAGGGAGCGGTGATTGACGAAGGTACCCATGACGAAAATCTTCATGACTTTATGGTAATACCAGATCCAAGATCTCCAGAATTCTCATCAGACATGGTAAACTCTATCCCAAAATCTGTAGTTAGATTAGAAAATTTTTATGATCTTCACGACAAGTTCATAAAATCAGTGAACTGTAAAACGAATAGTTCTTCTTTGACACATGAAAATGTAAATTTGGGAACTAAAGACAACCCACAATGCATTAATTTGGGGGTGGGGTGTTCTGAGCAAGAAAAAGTAGCGTTTATTAAGTTGTTTAAGGAATTCAAAGATGTTTTTGCTTGGATGTACGACGACCTAAAAACCTTTGATCCTAACATCATACAACACGATATTCCCATGAAACCCCAAACCCAACCTTTTCAACAAAAGTTAAGGAAAATGCACCCAAAACTCGAACCAACGGTCAAGAAGGAATTAAACAAACTCCTGAACGCTAAGATAATCTTCCTAGTTAGGCACACACAATGGGTCTCAAATCTTGTCCCTGTCAGGAAGAAGAATGGTGAAATCCGACTATGTGTCGATTTCCGAAATCTTGACCGAGAGTCTGATAAAGACAACTACCCTGTCCCTCCCATGGAACAAATCCTTCAACATGTATCTGGTTCTGAAAGATTATCCTTGCTGGATGGTTTTTCAGGGTATAACCAAGTCCTTATGTCTCCTCCAGACTAACTCAAAACCACCTTCTACACTCCATGGGGCACCTACGCTTATAGAAAGATGGCCTTTGGACTCATAAACGCCGGTGTCACTTTCCAGAGAGCGATGGACATCGCTTTCCGAGGCTTAATCAATCAATCTGTAGTAGTTTACCTAGATGATGTCATTGTCTTCTCGAAAAATAAAGAAGATCATCTAGCTCATTTGAGATTCGTTCTACAACGATGTCGTAAGTACGACATTTCTTTGAATCCTAGAAAATATATCTTCGCAGTAGAACAAGGTAAGCTCCTCGGATTTATTGCATCGAGCGAAGGGATGATTATCGACCCTAAAATAACTCAAGTCATTTCGAAACTGCCCCCTCCCTCGTCAAAAAATTCCATGCAATCTTTCTTAGGTCAGATAAACTTTGTTAGGAGATTCGTCCCCAACTTTTCAGAAATGGTGAGACCATTACAAAACTTAATAAAAAGGAATGTACAGTACCATTGGGGACCTTTAGAAAGCCAAGCTTTTGATTCAATAAAAAAGGCCATAATAGACGCTCATTCTCTAATGAGCCCCGACTTTTCGCAAGACTTCACCCTCTACACGTTTGCCTCCGACTGATCCTACGTTGCCGTCCTAACTCAAAAGAACGCTGAAAACAACGAGGTCCCAATCACCTTTATGAGTTCAACCTTCAAGGGAGCAGAACTTAATTACCCAACGATAGATTAGCAAGCCTATGTTGTTTTCAAAGCAGTAAAGCACTTCCAATTTTATCTGTTGAAATCTAGGACGAAAATCATTGTCCCTTACCCCGCTGTCAGAAATTTATTAGTACAGAAAGAACTAGGCGAAAAAAGGGCGAACTGGGTCACATCCTTACAAGAATATGACATAGAAATCACCCCGACACAAATAGTAAGAGGCCAAGGTTTATGCAAGTTGGTCGCTGATTCAGCTATAGGACAGAAAGAGGAAAATGATATGTTAAATCCATGACAACACTATCAAAATCAAATCTGCTGTACACAAAACCCTGTTAGTCCCTGGTACGATGACATAAAATTTTGTCTTATACATGGATCAACTCCCCGTCACCTTGATTCCACTAAAAGGAGAGCACTAAGATTAAAATCTACTTCTTTTCAGCTGATTAATGGTATTTTGTTTCGTCAAAATTTTGGTGGAGTACTAATGCGCTGTCTTGAGAAAGATGAAGCATAAAAAGTCTTATTGGAATTGCATGCAGGAGAAACTGGTGGGCATTTTGGTGAAGACACCACTGCTCATAAAATATTAAGAGCAGGTTATTACTGGCCTACCCTTTTTAAATATGCTCATGGTTTATGTCGTAAGTGTATGATTTGTCAAAAAGAATCCAGACGGATACATAAACCAGCTTTCCCTTTGCAACCAGTTTCGATAGACTCCCATTTTCAGCAGTGGGGTATGGATATTATAGGTCCAATAAATCTTCCATCCTCGCAGCAGCATAAATATATTATAAAAACCACAGATTACTTCACCAGGTGGTCCGAGGCTACCCTATTAAAAGCTGTAAATACCAGTCAGGTAATATCCTTCCTGAATTCAAATATTATTACTCGTTTCGGTATCCCTGGATGCCTAGTATTTGATAATGCTTCTTATTTTTCGTCTCTTGAAATGAGTGATTTCGCTCTAGAAAAAGGAATCAAATTAAAGTATTTTTCCAGCTATTACCCCCAAGGCAACGGTTTGGCAGAATCGACTAATAAAAATCTGATCAAAATTATCAAGAGAACGGTCTCTGAAAACCATAAAAATTGGCATAACATATTGTTAAACGCAATCTGGGATGATAGAGTAACTCCTAAAGCTGCTGTGGGTAACTCACCTTTCTTTCTCGTTTACGGTAGGGAGACGATTCTTCCACCACATGTCCTTCTTCCATCTCTACAATTATTGCAGAAAGTACAGGAAGAGGACTGTCCCCCTTTGCAGAGTCGAATTAACGCTCTGTTAAAATTAGAAGAAGTGAGGGCTCAAGCAAAACGGAAATTGGATCAACATCAACTCATTGTTAAAAACTGGTTTGATTCCAATTCTGCCTTTGACAAAATTTTTGAGGTAGGTGACCTTGTCCTAAAATGGGACAAACCTCATGAGGGAAAAGGAGAGCATTCAAAGTTTCAGAACTTGTGGTTGGGACCATTTTTAATTGCTGAGAAATTGGGTCCCAGTTCCTTCCGATTATAGAATTTAGAAGGGCAGCCAGACACCTTTCCGGTGAATGGCCAAGCTCTAAAAAGGTACTTTTCCTGATGACGCTCCCATGTACACTGTGTAAATATTTTCTGTTTCATTTGCTGTTTGTTTTCTTTGCTGATTTGTTTTGATTTTTTTCTCTTTTTGCTTATCAGTCTTTCTTTTGAAACATATATGCCTACATCATGGGCTAGCTCAGACACAAAGAACAAAAAAAATTCCCCTCCAAAATGACTGCTGAAAGTTGTTTAAACATCAATTGTGGTATTTTTCTAAGTTTGCAACCATGTTGAAGATAACTTGTTGTTTGAAAAACGTTTCTTGATTTCAATTTGCAACTGAAGATATTCACGATCATCTATAAAAAAATCTTTTTACACTATCCATGTTCCTTAAGAGAACAACTCAAAAATGTCTCCCTGCTCTTGAAAGTCGGTTTTATTAACAAACTATTTCTAGATCCTAATGAAGGATAGCTAAGAAATTTCTTCAAGGTCCGTGGCTTACTTAGATGTGTCCAAAAACTAGAATTTTCAGCGTTACCCCGCTCTATTAAATATCTCTAAAACTAAATAAACCCTTAGAGAGCTGTGGGAAGTGCTTGTAAACCCGCTAGGATACTGAACATGTCTGCTGGCAGCGGGTAAATGCATGCATGATGCCAAGATAACTTCGCTGGGGTACTGAACAGGCCTGCTGACAGCAAAGCAATGTCAGGTATATGAAAATTCTCAGATATGGATTCTTTTGACCTTAAATGTCCTTCATTCTGATCTGGAACTTCTTGGTAGGATACATATATCAGAGTGGGTTAATTGAAATCCCTGTCAAGGCTATGGATGCCTGCTAGCAGCAGTGGCCCTGTCAACAACATTGAAGATTTTAACTTTAATATCGTGACTCTCTTTTGTTAAGATTGTCATCAATTTTTCGTCTCTTTAAAATAACATTAATCTGAAACTGGAATGCATTATAATTATTTACGATGTTCAGACAATTTTTGGTTGTTTTTGATTTGAATTTTTTTTTTTCTGATTATCCTAATCTGAACTCATTCATTTGGCAGAGATAACTGCTTCTCCCAGTGTGTCACCATTGTTGGCAGCAGTGATATAATTTCTATTGTTTATAAGTTGCCTACACAGGGTCTCTAAATTTTCATTACTCGTCATGATCATTGTCGCTAAAGGACACTTGTCACTTGTCTCTTTTTACATATCTTCCTTTCGATTTTTTTTTTCATGACTGTAAGCATGAAAACTCGCAGCTGGAATTGACACTTTGTTTCGATTTTTGATTAAAGGAAAACTGCTCATATGGTCTATTATCAAATTGTCATATTTTTGCTATGAACATGATTGTTCTCCTTGTTTATAACTCTTTGGTTCTAAATGTGCCTTGGTTACATAAGTGAAAGACCTCCATTCATTAATATTCAATTGATATTAATGGAGTTTTGATTCATAAAACTTTTAATTATTCAATTTTTATTTGATACACTTACCTTTGTAATCAAGCCATGAATGTGCGTACTATGGTTTTCTAAGTGTTCACATCCTCATACGTACCCATGCCAAGGTGTCATAAGAAGTACAACATGCCATTACTCTTCTGTATGGTCTCGGGATTCACAATTTCACATGGTGATTAACGCCTCTGCCTACCATTTGAACTGTCATAGCATTGTTTTGTTGAAGCTTGTGGCTATGGCTCTGTGGTTTTTTATCAAACCCTACATGTAGGTTATGTGTTGATTCCCTTCTGTTCACCATGGATCCAGTGGTAAGGATCGAGCCCAATGGCATCTAAACCTTGTTATCGTATGATGACACCAGGGATGATTTAGAAAGGAACGGTTGGCGCTTGTTCATTGAAAAATTCAAGTGTTTCAATCTGAGAGTTGCCCAAGAGTTTGCATTGACCTTTGATGGCTGCAAAGCAAAGATAGGTGACATGCAACTAGAGGTAACTGAAGATTTTTTAATCCAAGCCACGGGTTTACCAGCTGTTGGGCAAAAATGGTTCAAGAACGCAAAAGTTGAAGAGGTCCCCTGGACTTTGATGTTATTCAACGATTGTTATTCATCAAGTTACTGCATTTTCTTTAGTTTTGTTTTTATCTTTCTTTAGGACTTGTATTGGCCAACGGAGCCTCTAAACCTGTCGGAGTGGATTAATCCAAGCGGCTTGGGTTAATTAGACAACCCCGGACCGAATTCACTCCTCCAGTTGACGAGCGGTCAGTTTCGCCTGTCAACACAACCCTGAGGCTGCAAACCTTGTTGTGAACCAAAGAGCATGTCAAAGATAAACTCAATTTTAAGTTCCATATGGTCCTGGCAGTGTTTCTACTCAACCATGTCCCCACGAAGGTCAAATATGAGCTGCAATTGGTCTTTCAAAAATTAGGATGCTCGCCTTGCTTCATAAGTCTTTCATCCTCATTTTCACTTCTTGCATTTAGTATAGGGGCTCTATCACCCTCATTCCCATCGGCGTGGAACTTCCTGAGTGAAATTAGGTGGTTCTTCTTCTAGAATTGCGTGAGCCCAATTTTCTTCCTTGAGGCGGAGACCAGAGGTGTCCCCCTCCTCCTATTGATAATCCATAAACTGCTATGCTGATTCAGAGCCACTAGAGGAAGGTGAAGGACAACAACACCAAGTATAAATAATACGAAAGGTTCCACTTCCATGATGCGACCTATCCCTCTCATGAGGCATGATGTAAAGAAAAATTATAATCGACACATAAATAATCAAGAATCTCGAATTATTTGAGACTGAAGATCACCAAATTGAGAAAGAATGAAGCTCCTTGCTGCTGGTGAGAGTTAATATGAACAATTGAATCCCATATGGGCCTTTACCCAAGAAATATAGTTCATAACTCTATACATTAAGAGCCTCCATAAATGTGGCATTAAACTCAAGTGGAGAAAAAATACCAGATCACAATATTAGAGCCATCACCGTATCTTGAAATGAAAGGGTCCGTATCAAATGTACACCTTGAGAGTTAAGGCTCGCGTCAACGTCCACTCTTGGGAAGAGCATATGGCACCGGGTGGATGCACGAGTAACCAGGTGGCGATGTGTCATGTTCGTGAATTTAACACCCCATCTGGGGGCCCATCCCAGTCCATTTGGATGAACACAATCTTTTTATTTTATTTCTAAAACAAACTCTTATTTTTGAACTTCCCAAGAATTATTTCGGGGTGCAACTTTAATGATTTTTCAGACTTTGAATGTATGAGTTTGATACGTTTAAAATGTACCTATCATATTCTATTTAGTTTTAAAGGACATACTCTTTTAAAATTTTCTACATTGTGGAATTATACTTTTCTGTCTAATGAATGTGACCAAATGTTATTACGCTGTGATGGATGTGAGGAATGCTTTTCTTTCATATTATGGTTTCTTTATCGCTGTATAATATTATGTATATATTTTATTCTAGTCTTTAAAATATTCCTGGTCCTTCTTTCAATAATTTTTTCATGTGAATATTCTTCTATACTTGAATAATGTTTTTGTGTTTTATTTCAAGCAATAAAGATTGGGGCTTATTGTTTAGCATTCCCCTATCCTTTAAGAACATGAAGTCACTCTTTCAGAAAATAACATAGGAGTACCACCTCTATAAAAACACAAGGGGATATTTTATCCTCGTGAAGTTGATGTTGGGATTGTGACCGATACGAACATCAACACTCGTGTGTGACTGTTTGTTTGCATACGATCCATCACAACCCTTCCACTCAAACCACACATTACCCTGACTCCAACATGAAGCATTAAAAAAATTGAGCTAGGCTGCATCATCAGATCATCACAAGAGGCAAACCTTGCACCACAACTGTTTTGAGTGTCATGGGTAGGTCAGTCTTTGAAATATTCCAATCGTTCCACACCCTCTAACAATTAAGTGGTGGCCTTCTTGATGGTTTTTTCCAGTAACTCTCCAGTCATCGCCTGTCACCTTGATCACACAATCCTTTCTTCTTATCTTAGTATGCACAATTGAATAGTTATCCCTAGTGGTATAAATTTGACGAGATAGAGAAAATGTTTGTTGGATCATTAACATACTTTGAGTGAAAGAACCCATATAATGCTTCACTTTATCTACGAAGAGAACCAACAAGAATAGGAACAATATTTACTGGCCATCCATGAAATACTTTTGTAAGGTCCCCAAGGGGTGTCTTGTATATTGTAGCACATGAGAGAGTGCACTTTAGAGTGTAGCAATGCTGTGAAGGTGCTGTATAATTTTGCATAGTCTGTCTTTGTTCCATGGTCGAAAAATATTAATAATGGCGTCGATTAATACCATCAACTTTTGAGTCCAAGGTTTTAAATTCTCACTAGATTTTTCTTGTTGAGTTTTTCACATCAAGGTCATTATAATGTTGACATAAACAAGGGCCGTCACTGTATTCCTCTCAGAGGGAAAATTCTGAAGCACGTATTTGATTTCCATTTTTATATGATACATGCCAATGCTCAAGAGCAGAGTGTTGGAAGGTTTACAGTTGGGAGTAAGCTTGTCATTGATGGCAAGAACAATGATGGAAAATATCAACATGATCAACAATGCAGTGATAATGGAAGAGTAAACTCCATTTTATAATTTTGGATACCAGGAGTTGAAGTGTCAAAACACTTCACCACCGAAGTGGCGAAATCGCGAAGTGACGAAATCGCAAGGTGGACAAAATCGTGAAGCACCGAAATCGTGAAGGTGGATGAAATCGAGAAGCAACGAAATCGCGAAGTGGTGAAATCGCGAGAAGATCTGGGCCGTAGGATCTGGGGTATCTACGAAAGCTCAATAACCATTAGATATCGTGAAGCTGCAAGGCAGATAAGTCCAAGAGTCATCCAACTCCCCAAAACTGTGAAGGAATCCTGGTTGTCCATCGGGGACAGTCATGGATCGTTGATCAAGAGGACGCGTGGCGAAAGATCATCATGTCGCTGACTGGAAAGTCAAAGGAACGAGGTTCCCTAACTTCTTGAATTCGCGATATGCGAAATCGCGAAATAATCTCAACCATTAGATCAAGGGTTCTGGACCGTTGATCTAAGCTCCATCTCGGAGCTTCGCCTATCACGACTTGGAGTGACAAGAACCCACATCTAAGGAACCGCGAGATGCGAGATCGTGAAAAGATTAGGACCGTCAGATCACCTAGAACGTGGACCGTCGATCTGAGCTCCATCTCGGAGTTTCTCCTATCGCGACTTGGAGTGACGAGAGCCTCCATCTAAGGAATCACGAGATGGGAGATCACGAAAAGATCAGGACCGTTAGATCACCTAGAACGTGGACCGTCGATTTGAGCTCCATCTCGGAGTTTCACCTATCACGACTTGGAGTGACAAGAGCCTCCATCTAAGGAACAACGAGATGCGAGATCGTGAAAATATCTGGACTGTTGATTCATCGAGATCGTGGATCGTCGATTAGGGTCGATGAAGATCATGAGTTCGCAAAGCCTTTTTAGCGCAGACAATGTTCACCGCCTGTGGTCACGTGGAGGAAGGACCTAGTGCAGATAAGCTCCACCTCGAAATTTTGGGGATCACATCTGGTACGAATGTTGAAATACTGAAAAGGTGAAATGTCACTGTAACCGGTGGTCACCGCTTGTGGTTACGTAGAGGAGGGAGCTAGAGCAGCCAAGCTCCTTTTCGGAGCTCGCAACATGAGGAGTCAAGATGCCTCATCGCAGAATATCCAAATTGCGAAAGTGAGAAATTCTTAAATCATGACAATATCCTTCAGAGATAATCCAACGGTGCAGATGAAACTGAAGGAGATCGGAGGGCTACTGTTGCACGTCACAGTGTAACTGCCAGAAACCACTAATGGTTTCTGCGAGAGGACTCGAAGACACTTTGAGGTGATTGACAGAGGAGATCAAGAGTCTTTGGGAATCTTCAAGAGGGATGAAGATGCTCGTGGAGGTGATTGACATTTGGATGAGCATTGAAGCCTGTAACTGGAACAGAGAAGGTGAGCTCGTCTGTCACAGAGAAGACGAAGAGTCTCAACTGCAAGAGAGGCTGAGGAATCTCGATATAACATACAGTGATGCTGAACAAGTGGAAGAACTGCCAGAGAAGCTGAAGAGTCGGGATGATGATCACTCAGAGCACTTGAGATGTGGGGGAGATTGGCACGATATGAGCATGCAGAGGAATGTCGAATATTGCATGCACAAGATGCACAAAAGCTATATATACACGGTACATAGAAGAGATGTGGTTACAGTTGGTGTAGCTGTGATTGTCGTTGTTGAAGGTGATTCATGCATGAAGAAAGATCAGAGTGCAACAACTGAATTGAACAGAAGAGGAACTGTGCAATGAATGGACATGGCGCACAGAGCATAAAAAGTAGAAGAACAGACAACGCAAGTCATGTGTGTAGGAAGGCAGTGAGGCAGACAGAGCAACAAATGTAGCAGAATAATGATGAGTCTGGTAAGCCATTGTTGAACATTATATCACTATAATGCGTTTTAGTAGCCAAGATTTATAAAACAGGGTGGTAGGGAGGAGCTAGGGAGGATTGTTGTCCTCAAAGGTTCAAGTGGGTGCTTGAACTCAGGGAGTTGGTGCTTCCTTCTAGTTGGTGCTAGAGAAACCAGGGAGTTGGTTCTTCCTTTTAGTGGGTGCTAGATAAAAACAGAGAGTTGGTACTATCAACAAGTTGCAACTTGTAAAACAGAGGTTGTAGCCTCACAATGAGTTGGTGCTCATATGTATGATAATGTAAAGAATGTAAATAATACTTATCATATAAATCAGTAGAGGTTTTTACCTTGTATAGTTTCCTTGGGAAATATTTGTCTCTGTGTTTCTCATATATGTGACTGATGTTGAATGTGCCATTGTTTAATTCCCTGCATTATTGTGATCATCATTGAGTGCCTTGTAAAGATTTTAAAAGAAGCATAATTGTTTAAGCACAGTAACAACTGATTCACCCCCCCTCTCAGTTGTCCAACAATTGGTATCAGAGCCAACCCCTTTTATCTAATGGTAGATCCTAGAGCTTAAACATGTCAAGACATGAAGGAAATTCAACCAATAAGGCCCCTCTGTTCAATGGAACAAACTTTGCCTTCTGGAAAGTTAGAATGAGAGCCTACATAATGTCGTTAGGTGCAGATGTATGGGATGTGGTAGATACTGGTTATGTAAAGCCAATTGTGTTAGCTAATAAGGATGACAAACTAGAATTTAGCTTCAACGCTAAGGCTATGAATGCTATCTTGAGTGGGCTTGCAGAAGCAAAATTCGTAAAAGTTATGCACCTAGGAACTGCCAA
>JZKD02S1684473.1:95766-107285 GCA_000966675.3 Picea glauca
GGGGGGGGGTGGCTGAATGAGTGTGGGGATCTTTTTCCAAAACTTCCCTCTTTCACAAAACTCATTAGTTAGCATTCAACATTTACTCATTACTCATTGCTTTAATTTATAACCAATTAAATTTAAACACATATAAGCAACATATATCAACAATATATTATCAATAAGTCATCACCACAAGGAACACAAAGAACACAAGATGTATGTACAATTTTTATTATTATTATGGACTACAATCCTTGGGTTTTTTTAGCAACAACTGAATAGAGTACAACTGTATAATGCAAGACTCAACTTACATCCTCAACACCAACTGAGATGAGGCAACAATCCTCAACAGATATCAATCTGCAACAGGTACACGACCTACCAATAGTGCAGCCCGCGTGTGTACACGCCCTGGCTCACTACAACTTGTGTATGTACGCGACCAGGGTATACAACAACATGTGTATACCTTCTAAGCTATTAGGGTTTATCCTTCAAGATTAACTCAGATCCTTTACAACCAATTTATCATTCTCTTCTATCTCTCACTATCCAAAATGACCACCAGCCAGTCACAACACATCCAATATCTCCAATAGCTTACTCATGCTCCACAACCAATCAATATGAATGCTGACTCAATCATGTATAAGCAACTAGTATACCATAACAATCATATCACAACTGAATCAAAAGAGTATTGCTCACTCCATCAACCAACATAAACCACATCACAACAACCATATTGTTGGCCCTTGGTTATGGAAGGGAGCGAAGATCAAGGAATAAAAGGAGAATGCGAACTTCGCAGAAGACACAATGACTATTACTGGGTCGAAGTGAGCAAAAGAGAAGAAAAGATGGAGCAAAGCCCGAGAAAGCAAGTTGTTGGATGAGGAGATCAAGGATGACAGCTCAACAAGGAAGAAGGATCGTGGACAACTCAGCAAGTGGAAAAATCCACCATTAGATGCTTTGGAGCACCGCGTGAGAAGGAAGGAAAGTCAGGCTGGCAAAGCCCTGAAAATGAGGGTCAATTTGACCTAGGGTTTAGACACCTAGGGTTTTGGACACCTAGGTTTCAACCTAAGGATGTCGATGAGCTATTGTAATGTATAAATAAAGTTCAAGAGGACCTGGGTTGGGTTGTTGTCATTATTCCTAGACTCGATCTAGTTGTTGTTGGTATGTTGTGAGAGATTATTGTTGCATGAGAGAGAAGTGCTAAGTGTGAGAGCCTTCTAGTATTGTAAGATCTTCAGTGGGTGCGAAGATCAACCTTACAACTGGGTGCACAAGGAGAGGAGAGAAAGAGAGGAGAAGAGAGAAGATATGCTAGCTAAGAGCATAGATAAGAACTGTATGCTTCATCATAATATATTACAAAGCATAGTTTTATGGATGTAGCCCTAGAGAGAGGGTGAGCCACGTATATTTGGTGTTGTGTGTGATTGGTATTCTATCTCTTTCCTCGATATACTTTGATTGCATTGTTATGTTAGATTTGGTAAGTAGATGTACATAAGAGATTTGAGTTGATAGGTGATATGTGAATGTTGTGTTGTTCTTGTATTAGATCTACTTGATATTCCCCTTGGCTGTAGACACTTCTTTCCTGCAACCCCCCCATAACTGCTTCGGGTGAGACTGCATCTACTTCCCAGGTGTTGCCGAAAGGGCTAGTAGTTAGGGCTTGTTGGTGTGCTCTTGGAGCCGAACCCTGGGTCTACCCTGTGCCAACAAATGGTTCCGTTGCTGGGACCAGAATCTTCTTGAGGGAATGTCAAGGTGGTTCCCATCAAAGACAGAGATTCAAAAGTGGATAGAGGATCAAGAATAGGACTTCGTTGAAGCCCAGAACAAGAACCCTAATATGAGTACAGAGGATTGGTTTGAGAGACATATTTTTACTGATATACACAGATATTCTTTGGAGGAATCCATTAGGAACTATACGAGTGGTTAGCCAGGTTGGAAGATACCTAGTTTGAGGTCAGATCTAGACCTCCTGTAGTTTGGATGTCGACGCTGATCAAGAAGGTCAGGAGATTTGATAACTCCATGTCAAGAGTAGTGGATCACTGGTTCGATAGCACCATTGGAGGCTACATCACCGAATTTGTTGTTGACAGAGTAAAGTCGTATAGCCAAGCCGAGATATATTTTTTCAAGGAACCCAGAGGATAATTTTTACACTTTCTGAAGTTGAGAATCAAGATGTTGTTGCATGAGAAGAACATTTTGAAGATACAGTAGATTGGTCGAATCTGAAAAGGCTAATGTTCAAAAATTCAGGCAGCGACAACGATACAGAGGTTGGACATATGCGCAGTGGGAGAGTGTTCAAAGAAGTTCATCTAGTGAACCTATTCAAGCAGAACTACAGAGAAGAGGGTTTCTACAGTGGAGATGAAGTAGATTTGACAGATGAAGAGCATTCAAAACCATTTAGGGTAGAGAAAGAGGAAGCTGAAGAACTTCGTCGGGACGAGCCAAAAACTTCAGGAACTGCACAGACTGTTGAAGTAAGTACTGTTATCCCTCCTGTTGATTTAGTAGCATTAAGCAATCAGAGTAATCCAAGCCACCAAAGCGTCCAGAGCACTGTCACTAGTAGTCCACCACATACTCAGTCAGGGACCCTAGGAATATCTATGGTAGATGAGATGAGACTCCCTATCTTTAGGGGAGATGGATCTGAAGATCCTGACCAGCACTAGTTCCTATGTGAAGTCGTATGGAATATTAATAATGTCACTGATGAAGCAGTTAAAAGAACCTAGTTTAGTACTACCCTAAGAGATCGCGCACTAAGCTGGTACATGAAGCTTGTACAAGGACTTGTGCAGCCTAAGCCACTGAATGATATCAAGAATGCACTAATTGTAGAATTTAAGAAACCTAAGTTGGAGTCCTGATGTATTATAGAGCTGAAAGAGATCAAGCAGAAGGTAGCCGAGCTAGTTCATGAGTTCGATCAAAGATTCAAGACCTTAAAATGCCGATTGACTTTTTAGATTCCAGATGAGCAAAACAAGGAATGGTTCATTGCTGCCCTCTTAACACACATCAGAGTTTCTCTGATGCAGCAGAAGATTGCTTCGTAGGTTGAGGCACTTGATATCGCCATGAAGTTAGAATCAACCCCTATAGGAGAATCCAACTCAGGTATGAGTCAGATATTGAGTCAGCTGACTAGTTTGTCTTTGCAGGTCGAAGATATGAAGAAAGAAAAGGGAAAAGAGAAAAGAAAAGACATCCAGTGTGTCAGATGTCGGTCAGAAGGCCATGACAAGGAGAACTTCCCTCTATTCCATGAATAATTGGCCTCTGGAGCCCTGATCCCTTTGAAGCAAGTCTCCTTACCCTGTTGCAAGGTATGTAGAAATAGGCTTCGCCCTGGTGAGTTCTATTACATGCAAAAATATGTTCAGATACCCACAAATTTGTATTGCATGTTCTATAAGTCTGTGGGACATGATGATAGGGATTGTAGGGCTTATGATCTCATGTATGAAAGGTCAAGAGACATATACATGATTCAAGGTGAAGTACAACAAGAAGGAAACCCTACGCAGTACAACTTCCCTGGGAGAGGAAACTTCAATCCTTATGGTGGATTCAGAGGAAGAGGACGAGGGCGAGGTATGGGTCGAGACCGAGGACAGATCATCTATTATAACTGCACATTGCCAGGACACTTGGCAAGGGACTGTCAGAACCCTTGCACTACTTGCATCTACTGCAACTCCTTCGAGCATGTTATTGAAGAATGTCCAACATTGTTGGCTAAACTTCAAGAGAAACGACGACCTCAGCAGAACCCGCAGATATAGTTGATCAAATTTGAACCTCGCAGAGAAGACTCTAGAGTCACTGTTATTACTAGAGGAGGCGTTGTGACAGGAGATGACATAATGACCTAAGGGAAGACTACAAAAGATTTAGGAATTAGGAAAGTTGTAGAGAAGACCCAAACCTTTGATGCAAAGAAAGAAAGACAAATATTTGAGGAAGCAAGAAAATAGTTCAAAGGATACCGAGGTTCCTCATCCAAGACAAGACCAAAAGTGAGAGAATATGGAATGCCTCAGACATTTGATTAGTTCGCTTCGCCAAGAGAAGGAAAAGAGGTAAGCAAGCTCATGGAATTTCTATATACTTGTGTTAAGTTGATTCAAGATGAGAGCGTTGTCCAAGAACTACAAAATTTAATCAGACAATATGAGCTAAGAAACATAGACCCCTTACTGAATAGGGAAGTACATCAAATCGGTAAGAAGAGAAGGACCAATAAGGAATTACATTTGAATTCTCAAATAGGAGAATATGATATAGACTATGTAATCCTCGACTTAGGGTCGGAGGTCAATGTCATGATGAAGCAAACCTCAGAACTGATGGGAAAACCAAAGTCAATCTATTGCCCTATCAAGCTTAGGATGGCCAATTAGCAAGCTGTAAGTCCATTTGGCAGACTGGAACATGTTCCTGTGGACATTGATGGAGTAAGAACATTTGCAGATTTTGAGCTAATTGAGATAGTTGATGACAACTGCCCTTACCCCGCGTTGTTAGGAATTGATTGGGTCCTCAATAATTCCATTGTGGTTGATTTAAAGAAGAGACATATGAATTTTGAAAAGGATGGCCTTAGGGTCATTGCACCCTTAGATCCAAATGAAGGTCAGTGATACGCAAAACCCATTAGAGAAGAAGACCACGCATATGAACTAGAATATATATACAAATTAACAGCCAGACAACAGGATTACATTAATCCTACGACCGATGGAAACTTAAGCTGGCGAAGTGACAACGTATGCTCATCAGATTCAGAATAAGCACTGGATAATTGGCAGAATAAAATGTATGAAGTATCTACAAGAATATGTGCTAGACTAACCAGAGAAGTTCGTTGGATCGACACAACAATAAGTAACTTACCCACCTTTGATGGTCTAAATCCTTTAGAAACCTTCTTGTCGGACTTTAAAGAGAGTGTACCAATGCAACAAATACTGTTGGTGATGGATGAGGCCCTGAAAGCAACTCCAGCAAGATGGTGGGGGGCACACAAAAGTAATATTACAGATTGGGTACAGTGTTGTACCTTGATGATAGCGTGGTTCTCAGCACAAGTAGAAGGCTGTGAAGTTCAATACACCAGTCGAAGTTTCCCAAAGGACCATGTGCGAAGCTGTGAGGAAGCCTGGAGCAACATTCCTCAAGAACAATGGGTACACAAATTTATCAACACACTAGACACGACACCTATCAACTGACACCTTCAAGCAGAGTTGCACCTTATCACTACAGATTGGGAAGGTATGACTCAAAATTTTGTAACCACCTTCTTATTTGAAATTCAATATCCTTCAGTAGATAAAGCACTACAAATTTTTAGACATAAAGTATTTGAGGAGGCCTCTAGACTCCCTTTAGAGAAAGACGAGGACGAATGGACTGTGCCTCTACAAAAACTGCAAGGCTGTTACAACATCAATACTGATGAAGACGATGATCCGAGGAAGGTGAACATCGGAGAAACAAAAGACCAAAGAGATGTGGAAGGACCAGTAGTTGAGTTACCATTCATTGGACAACCAATCAAGATTAAGAAGGTCAATATTGGAACATAATAGACACCAAAGCTTGCAAATGTTGGAGATTATTGGGATGCTGCCACTATTGACAAGATTACAGAATTACTGCATGAATATTAGGACTTGTTTCCAACCAAGTTCACCGATATGAAAGGCATTAAAGGGCCTATGGGAGAGATGAGGATTCCTTTAAATCTAGATGCTAGACCATTCAAACAAAGACCCTACATATTAAAAACTAAGTACAAAGAGAAAGTGAAAATTGAGCTCGACAGAATGCTAGAAGCAGAGATCATAGAACTTGTCGAAGAGTCAGAATGGATTATCCATATGGTGATACAAGACAAGAAGACATGAGATATTAGGATATGCGTAGATCTTGGGAAGTTGAATAATGCTTGTTTACATGACCCCTTCCCTACACCCTTCATTGACGAAGTGTTAGATAATGTGGGAGGCCAGGAAGTATATTCTTTTACAGATGGATTTTCATGATACCGTCATATCTAGATTGCCAAGGAAGATCGTCACAAGACCACATTTGCAATAGAATGGTGGTCTTATCAGTATGCCATGATGCCATTTGGATTAAAGAATGCCCTAGCCATCTTTTCCAAGGTGGTGGTCGAAGCATTCAAGGAGTTTTTGCATAAATTTCTAGAAGCATACTTTGATGATTGGATTGTTTTTAGTTTATTAAAGAACCATATTGAATGTCTCAGGCTAATGCTGGACAAATGCAGGTAGTGGAAATTGCTTTGAATATGAAGAAGTTCATCTTCTTCTCACCATTTGGAGTGTTGTTAGATCATATTGTATGCAAGCATGGATTACTGGTTTATCCATCTAAAATTTCCATTATAGTTGATTTGCCACCTCCTACTTCAGTGAAACAGCTACGCACCATGCTGGGTCACACAGGATAGTACATGAAGTTCCTTAAAGGATATGATCAGATCACATCACCTATGGAGAAACTGTTGAAGAAATATTGTCAGTTTAGTTGGACAGAAGAATGCCAACAAAGCTTCGACACATTGAAACAGAAAATGGTCATTGTGCCTATTCTGGTTTTCCCAGATTGGACCAAGGAATTTCATTTGCATGTTGATGCGTCTTCCATTTCTTTAGGAGTTGTGTTAGCACAACTTGAAGGAGGAGATATTGACCAGCTGCTATATTTTGCTAGCAGGCAGCTATCAATCGCTGAGATCAATTACACCACCACTGAGCGAGAAGGGTTAGCAATGGTGTATGCATTGTAGAAATTTTGCCACTACTTGTTAGGAGGACACTTTAAAATCTTTACTGATCACTCCACGCTGAAATACATATTCAATAAGCTAGTGTTGGGGGGAAGGATATGCAAATGGCTTCTGCTATTTCAGGAATATGATTTTGAGATCATAGTAAAGCCAGGGAGAATGAACAAAGGTCCTGACCACTTGTCAAGGTTGGAACATGGTGAAGAGCCAACCAGTTTGGAGGATGCACAACTACTGGCCATTAGAAAGATCGATGACCACTTCACAGAGATAGTCCAGTTCCTATCAACAGGAATGGCACCTAGTGAGTACACAATTCCTCAAAAGAAGCAGCTAGTAGTGCACGTTGCAAACTTATCACTTATAGTTGGATATCTATACAAGATGGGACCTGATGAGATATTTAGAAGGTGTGTTATGGAGGCAGAGCGCCCACTGATCCTTGCAGAACCTCATGAAGGCATCGCAGGAGGACATTATGCAGGTAAAGCAACTGCGCAAAAGGTTCTTAGAGCTTACCTTTGGTGGCCTACCTTACACAAAGATGATAACAATTATTCCAGAGCCTATGACATATGCCAAAGAGTTTGGAAACCATTCAAAAGAGATAAAATGTCATTAAAACCACAGTTGACCCTACAAGAATTCAAGAAATGGGCCATTGACTTTGTGGGACCTATAAACCCACTAAGGAAGTGTATAGGAGCAAGGTACATAATTACAACAACATAATACTTGACCAGGTGGGCCGAAGCAAGAGAAGTTAAGGACTATAGTGCAACCACAATTGCAAGCTTCATATTTGATGACATCATAACCAGGTTTGGATGCCCCAAGATCCTTATGAGTAATCAAGGCACACATTTCATAAATAAGACTGTTGAAGCCCTGATTGAAGAATTTGCAGTTCACCACCAGAAGAGCACACCTTACCATCCACAAGAAAATGGGACAGTGGAAGCGTTCAACAAGATCTTGGAGACATCACTAACCAATATTTGCAGTGTAAACAGAGATGAATGGGATTCAAGAGTACCATCGGTACTTTGGGCCTATATAACCACTTGAAAGAAGTTAACAATGCAAACCCCCTTCAAGTTGGTTTATGGTCTCGAAGCTGGTGTTATAATGGAATACTTGGTGCCAAGCTTAATAATTGTTTCCTTTACAGATATGGATGACACTGGTGTTGTTCAAGAGAGGCTTACACAGTTGGTCGAATTGGGAGAAGACATATTTTTTGTAGGATTCCATCAACAAGTACAGAAGAAAAGAGAGAAGGCCTACCATGATAGACACATCAAGAAGAAGGCATTTAAATAAGGTGATTTGGTACTAGTATACAATAGTAAGTTCATGAACCATCCTGGGAAGTTCAGTATGCATTGACTCGGACCATATGGGGTCACTCATGTTATAGAAGGAGGAGTTTCTCAGTGGAAGACATTAAAGGGAGAGTGTAAGGAAGGATTAGTGAATGGGAGTCGGCTGAAGTTGTACTATCACAACCAACTGCCTCACAAATCTTAGTAGAAGAATAAGGAAAAGGATCTAGGTACTAGGTGTAGTTGAAACTGGGTACTAGACACAGAAAAGACAGTCTTCACAAGGGAAGGAGAGGAGGCATAGAGTAGAAAGAAAAGGATGCATTGCGTAGTTCGAAGTTGAAGTAAAACATGAAGTTCTAATCTAAAGTGCCTCGGGACGAGTCACAGGTGAGTGTTGGGGGCATGTTGGCCCTTGGTTATGGAAGGGAGCGAAGATCAAGGAAGAAAAGGAGAATGTGAACTTCACAGAAGACACAGTGACTGTTACTGGGTCGAAGTGAGCAAAAGAGAAGAAAAGATGGAGCAAAGCCTGAGAAAGCAAGTCGTTGGGCGAGGAGATCAAGAATGACAGATCAACAAGGAAGAAGGATCATGGACAACTCAACAAGTGGAAAAAGCTATCGTTAGATGCTTTGGAGCACTGCGCGAGAAGGAAGGAAAGTCAGGCGGGTGAAGCCTTGAAAACGCGGGTCAAGTTGACCTAGGGTTTAGACACCTATGGTTTTGGTATCTAGGGTTTTGGACACTGTTATCACTGAAATTTCGTCTGCACATGGTTACAAGAACTCAACATCGTCAAACAGTGATGAAGTCATCCATGGACTTGAATTAATACCACAACATTAAAAAAAGGTCAAAAACTATACAAAGTAGTGAAAAATTGAAGAGCACTTTGTAGACATTGGGCACGCACGCACATGCGCGGCACAAGAATGTAGAAATCACGCACAGGCGCACGATGCGTGACTGTTAGTGCAAAAAGCTACGCACCTGCTAAACGACGGATTTATGGAAGTGGTCGGCCTCCCAACCACTTATGGTTCAGCTCCCAAGCCAATTTGACCCTCAAATCTGGACTGGATCCGACTAGTGGGCTGGTCAAAGACCTAATAATGCCCTATTTGACCTCTTTTCACACTACAAAGCAGTTAAACAATAACCCAAATGAATGCTATAAAAAGACATGGATGCACCTCATTTTCTCAATGAATTCAAAGTAATGTTATGCTGCCTCTATTGTTTTGAGGACTCCATCCTTGAAAAGAACATATTGACACCATTACATTGGACAATCCACCTCACCATTGAGTGGATTTGTAAAGAGTTCTTTCATCACCATTTTCCATTTTTCTTTGTTGTAAGAAGAGCTAGCTAGTGAGGGTCCAAGAGCCTTCCCTTGGAGGAAGAAGGGACTCATAGTCCCCTTTCTTCTTGGTGCTTTGTTTTCATTAATAGATCAACCTCATAGATTGGTGACATGGGTCTTATGGTTCTTTTTGTTTCTATGTCCCTATGCTCATGAATTTAGTTTTTATTGCATCTCTTAGTTTAATTCTTAATTGTAGTTTTTATTTTCTTTTCCTAACTCTTTTCTCTACAGCTGTCCTGCTCAGCCAACCCAACTGAGCTTGCAAGCACCTCTATTCTGCTCACCAAGGTGACGAAAGAGGCACAACAGATTGGCGATTCCACTGGGGAAAGGTATCAATTTCCTACCTCATTTAGGTTTTTCTTGCTCTTATTTTAGTTTGTTTAACTTGCAGGTGCACTAACCGGCCTAAGCTGACCTGCCAACCAGCCAATTCCAAGTTGAATTGAGAGAAATCCATTCAGATTTTTCATTCTCGGCCGTGTGCCACATATGCGTGGGTTTTTCAGCCCACATACACGCATCGTGCGCCCATGCGCCTGACTCACAATTCTGTTTTGTGCATGCGCGCCTATTGATTTGTCTCTGTTCGCATGCATGCGCTCTGTGCGCCTCTATCTCCACTGGGACCCGCGCATCTGTGCAAAATTTCACATTGTAAAGTTGTTGAGATGTGGGGAAGGCCATTTGCCTTCTTAAAAATGATGTCAAGCATGTTTTAAAGCTGCACCACACTTAGTACCCTCATCATATAAAGGGGTTAGTCAAAAAACACATAGGCACGTAGGAGGATAAAATCAATTTCCCTTATTTTCTTTTTGCCACATGGATGACTTGTTTTGACTCACAAGATAAGTTGGAAATCATTTTTAATTACATTTAACTTGCATTGGGACTAGAAGTTGAATGACAATGGCTTAGTATGCTCTTCTCTTGCACCTCCAAGCGATCTTGAGAATCATAAAAAGATTGTGAAACGATTTCATCTCCCTTAAGAACATTAAAACATTTAGGAGAGGACAACAATCCTTCTTGGGACTCCTCTTAGTTTGTTTTTTCAAACACATCTTAATATTGTAACGGGCCCATACATGCCCACATGCTACAAATATAATATAGTGTTTGAATTTTTTCTTTCTTAGATCAAAACACTAGGGAAGTTTAAAGGTTTGTAACGGGCCCACACATGCCCACATGTTCAATCTAGGATAGTTTCAAAGCTTTTTTTAGATTACATCACAATAGGGAGTTAAAGGGATAGTAACGGACCCACATGTCCACATGATAGCTTCCTAGGGAATTTTGAATTACGCAAGGTTGTAGCAAAGGCACTTAGTTAGTTAGGTAATCAAACACTTGCAAGGACCAAGCGAAGTCCACATGCAACAAGGTGACATCTAATTCACTAAAAATTGACACACTTTCACTCACACACAAAAGTCACTTTTTACTCACATAACTTCTTCTGAAAATGTGGAGGTCAAAGTAAGTTTCCTCCAAAGGGATTCCGAAAACACCCCACCCTTTTCTTGACGACACTATCCACTCCCATTTTTTATCAATGAGGTTGGTTTGCACCCCTAACCTCCCAAAACAACTACATCTAAAATCTTTCTAAAAACTCACTAAGTTTTCCTCCACAGGAGGTGCCAAAAGAATTTTTTTAGTCTAGGTAGGATTTCGGAGATAGGCATCCAAATAACTCGCCATTATCTAGTTCTCACATTGTCAAAACATAGAGGTTGTCAAATAGGGAACTGAAAATCCTCCAAGTCAAGTGTTCCAACACCATAAGGCAGGGAGATACCTGTGAAGGGTTGAAGGCCAAGGTCCGGTTGTTCTGTGCGCCCCCCCTTGAGGCACCCACCTCTTGGATGGGATCCAACCCGTGACCCATTTCTTAGGCCGAAAATCTAAATGCCGCACTTTGACCGAGGTACCTAGTGACCAACTTTAGGACATC
>JZKD02S1684473.1:113957-124979 GCA_000966675.3 Picea glauca
CACTGACATCTGCTATGTCACCACTTCAGTTAATGAATGCATGAGATGCCCTTGCTCTCTCTGTGATTCATTAGCTCATTTTACATACCAGTGTCCTATGATCCTTGAATACAGGAAACGTCAATTGACCCTGCTTCACCGACCCGCCGAGGTGATAATTGACATTACCTCATCACTAGAGGATCTCCATGTCATTTCTCCCGAACCCAAGGCACTCCCAACTCCTCCATGGTTCTTAGATGACGTATCTGAGGATTCACCCCCCAACCCACCCAACTCTCCTGCTCATTCCCCTATGGACACTCTCCACCCAACCACCACGGGTACCCCTCAGTACTTCAATATATGGTTTATGTCGAGTGAACCCTCACCATCTCCTAACAATTTTCCCCTTGCTTCTTCACCAGGGGGCAACCACATGACCACTGTCACCAAGATCACTCCTCATGACCCCTTGTATTCCCGTCATTTCCAATACGACGAAGAAATACTCGAAGAGTTAAACCACCCGGACTCTCCCTGGGATGCGCTACACCATCGCGCACTCTTCTCTCCACAGGAAGCCTCCATGCCTCCTAACCAAAACCCCATTTATGCGGTCGAAACCAAGGATTTTATCCCGTCAGAGCCTATCGACTGGTTCAAAAATCCCATTCTTTCCCTTGATGCTTTTGAAGAAGGAAATATGGCCAACATTTCCCCCACCATTAAAATCGACATTTCCATTAAAAATGACATCGTCGAAGAAATCACCATTGGAGCTGCTTGCACTCATCAAGAAATCGCCGCATATAAAGCCCTCTTCCAGGAATATAGGTATATTTTCGCCTGGTCATACACGAAAATGCCTGGCCTCGATCCCTTGATTGTTGAACATCACATCGACACCTGGCTCGACATTACACCAGTTCGCCAAAAAAAATGACCGCTACATCCCTCCAAAGCTGTGGTATCAAAGCCGAAATTGACAAGTTACGCACTGCCAGGTTCATTTACCCCATTGCCTATACCTCATGGGTTTCCAACCCTGTACCCGTTAACAAAAAATAGGGCACTATCTGCATTTGCACAGACTTTCGCGATCTCAATCATGCATGTCCCAAAGACAACTTTCCAATGCCTTTTATCGATCAAATTATCGATGACTGTGCGGACCACGAGGCTCTCTCCTTTATGGACAGATTCTCTGGTTATGATCAAATTCAAATTCACCCCGCCAATCAATATAAAACCACATTCACTACCTCGTGGGGTACTTTTGCATAACGTGTCATGCTTTTCGGCTTAAAGAATTCCGGCACAACTTTCCAGCGGGCCATGACATACATCTTTCACGATCTGGCCCACATCATCCTCGCCTACTTGGATGACCTCACAGCTCGATCCAAGAAACGCACCCAACATCTCGATGATTTACGAATCATCTTTCAACGGTGTCGTCAGTACAACATCCGCTTAAATCCTCTCAAGTGTGTGTTCTGTGTCACCGCCGGGCGCCTCCTTGGTTTTATCATTTCCCAAAGCGGTATTACCGTGGACCCCCTCAAAGTCCAAGCTATCACTGAAATTCCACCTCCCCGGAATTTACGACAACTTCAGAGTCTACAGGGCAAAGATAACTTTCTTAGACACTTTGTCCCAGATTACGCCATACGTACACACGATTTCCTTCTCTTACTACTTCACGACATCCCATTTCACTGGGACGACCATGCCCAACGATCATTTGACGATCTTAAAACAATGATTTCAAATGCACCTTTAATTAGTGCACCTGACTATAATCGCGACTATATCCTCTATGTATCAACATCAGCTGTATCAGTAGCCGACGTCCTTGTCCAGCTCAAAGATGACAATCATGAACATGTCATTTATTACGTTAGTAAAAACCTCTCAGGGCCACCCTTGAAATATAAACACGAAGAGAAACTTGCTCTTGCAGTTGTCCTCACAGTCCAGAAACTGCGCCATTACATTCTGCTTCGCACAACAAAGGTCGTCGCAGATTCCAACCTTATGCAGTACTTGCTTATCCATCAGCAAGTGAACGGAAAATTCGCTCGATGGATCGTTATCCTTCATGAGTATGACCTCGAGTTCTCAACACCTAAGAGTAAGAAGGCCCTCGTTCTCACCGAACTTGTCACAACCCTCCCCTTTGACACCACCAGTGCCCCCGTCAACACTGACTTTCCCGACGAACATCTTTTTTACATCGTGTCGGATGATCCTTGGTACGATGACCTCCTTGTCTATCTCCGCACTCAGAATTTTGGTAACCACCTTTCACGTGATGATCGTCGTCGTATTCGCCATCAGGCCCCCCGCTACCTCCTCATCGGAGATATCCTATACCGGCGGGGCGCCAACACCATCCTTCGTCGATGCCTGACTATTGACGAGGCCAATCAAGTCTTAAATGACTGCCACAGCGGCCCATGTGGGGTCCATCTTTCGGGCATCTCCATTGCTCAAAATATCATACGAGCCGGTTACTTTTGGCCTACCTTGTTTCATGATTGCATTCATGCCGTGAAACGGTGTGAGCAATGTCAACTCTATGCCAACAAAGCTCGTGCTCCCTCCGCTCTTCTTCACCCTGTCATTATTGTCGACCCTTTTTGTAAATGGGGCATCGACTTCATGACTTGTAATCCCCCCTCCAGCAATGGTCACAAATACATCATTGTCGTCGTTGATTACTTCACCAAATGGGCCAAAGCTATGCCCACTTTCAACAACACCGCTGACACTGCAACGCATTTCTTCTTTAACCACATCATATCCCACTTTGGAGTACCCCTCCAACTCATTTCCAACCATGGGAAACACTTCAAGAATGAGATCTTCGTCGGACTCTCATCTCGGTTAGAATTCTCTCACAAGTTTGCCTCACCATACTACCCTCAGTCTAACGGACAGGTCGAGGCAGTTAACAAAGTCCTCAAGACCATGTTACAACGCATGGTTAATAAACATAAAACCAATTGGCATCATATGCTATTTTTTGTGCTATGGGCTTACCGAACGGCTGTGAAAACCACTACTAGTTTCACACCATTTCATTTAGTCCATGGGGTCGAGGCAATTCGTCCCATCGAGTGCGAAATTCCCACCTTACGCACCGCCATTGAGCTATTACCCGACACTGCTCCAATGGAGCAGCGCTTGCTGAACTTGGAGTCTTTGGATGAAGATCGTCGATCTTCCTTACAGAACAACGAGGCAACTAAAAAATGATCCAAGGCTACCTTTGATCGCCATGTCAACCTTCTCTCATTTTGCGAAGGTGACCTCGTCCTGGCTTACGATATTGCTCATGATACCTTTGGCCATGGAAAATTCGAGTCACTCTGGCATGGCCCATACATCATTCAACATTGCCTCACCAAAGGCGCATATATCCTGGCCTCTCCCGAAGGCCTCTCTCTCAAAGAACCCGTCAACGGGCTGTATCTTAAGAAATTTTATGCTTAAAAGTAGTCATTCTACTTTAGGTTATTTCTTTTCTAGCGTTTTTTTATCTTTTTCTCCTTCCCTCATGTCTAAACTATCCTTTGTGCTATTGACAGAGGCTTCCTCCACCAGCCTACCACATCGGTTACACCGACGACGCCAGCCGTTGGACACAAAATCTTTCTTCGGCTGCTTGGGCTCTCTACAACCCCTCACATGAAATACTCCATTCAAGCGACATATGTTTGGGGTCAGCAACCAACAACCAAGCCGAATACACCGCCGTCATCGGCCTCCTGACCGATGCCCAACATCATCGTATTCGTCACCTTAGCATCTTTCTCGACTCTCAACTAGTCATACTCCATCTCAACAATGTGTACCGCGTACGCGATCCTTGCCTCTTTCTCAAATACCTGCAGGTTAGGCTTTTATCTCGACATTTTTATTCCATTACATTTACACATATTCCAAGACAATTGAATCAAATAACGGATAACCTAACTAATATTGTGTTAGACTGGCATATATCACATCAAGCTACCTCTACACATACATAAACATTTCACAATCCTGTCACAGCATATATATAGAATAGACATCATCAAAACATTAGCCAAAAACATGTAAACACCACATAGATCTCAAAAAGTATACTCATGTATATATATAGGTCCACAATGCCATCTGAATGTTTACATACAAAAAATACAAGTATCCGCAGGCCAATGCAGCACCTCGGTACAAAATGGGCTCACCAGCCTATATACAAAAAATATATCCATACATCAAATACATAAAGCACCACTCATGGTGCCTCTAAAGAACCACCACCTTCCCCTCCCTCAGGCAGTGGCGGCCCACCACCACCTGCCTCAGGCGGTGATGGTCCACCCCCTACAAGCCCCTCCTACCCTGGCGACAATCGTTCGCTCGTCGTAGTAGCAGCCACTGCTACTCGTCGTACTATGGCTCGCCATGGCGGCGGAACCCCCACACACTTCTCCAGGAAACTCGCGTCCTGGATGCGAGACCACATGCCCTCAGGCACGTCTTGTAACACCGTCTCCAGACGACGGTGGATATCCTCAAAGTCCACTCCGGTAGCCGCCGGAGGAGCATGTGACGGCCTAGCACCAGGGTCATCAAACCAGCGCCTCCTCGCTGCCCTCTCAGGCTCGGTTGGTCACACCGTGACGTCCTCACGTCGGCGTCTCTCTCCCCGCGGCAGTCTCTCTGAGTCCCGATGAGCCAGGGCTCTCTACATCTCCACCTCACGCCCGCGAGGTGCCACATCTGCACATGCACACAAACAACAGATAGTATCAATGTCTATATCATATATATATATATATATATGGACTGCTATCTCAAGCACAAAATAGAAAAAACATACACATAAACACCAAACATACCTCGATGATCAAAAACCTCCCCTGGAGGTAGCACCATGTCTGGATCATCCCGGAAGTCCACCCCGGCATAGGGGTAACGTAAAATCACCTGCGACATCTGCTTCCATACCTACACCGCCTCTACAGAAAAGAAGTGGCTACCTTCGCCACCACCATGGCAAAGAAACACAGTCGAGCACCACCTCAATCACGACTCTCGCACCCCTGACGCACCCAATAGAATCCTTGAGCGCAACATCGACACCCTCTCTAGAAACTAGGCCACTAGGATGGACCCGAAGGAAAAATCCCCCATATCCATGGACCGAAAGTGGTCCAACTGCCCCACCATCCTCGCATGCAGCATAAGCCCCCAAGCAAAATGCTCACCGACCAACACTCTCTCCAACACTAGAAGATGGCCATCACTGATCCACTGGGTCGCCAATGACCCATATACTCACACAATCATTGCTGCTATACAACGATGCACCAGGGAATCTATAGATGCAATGCTCACAACCGTCCCAGACATAAAGTTCCGACCCGAACAATATCTCCGGCCAATAGTCACGAGTTGCATATCCCTAGGTAGCACTGGCTCCGCCGGTAGAGGCATTCCCCGAAAGGGAAGCCTAGTCAAGAAATATATGTCCTCCACTGCAGTGAAGGGGATCTGCTCTCCTCGCATGAGGAAGCAGTGCAGCTCTGGACTCCACATCTCCTGTGTCCATATCAATGGGCACTCAAAAAACTTTAGCAACCCACAGGCTACCAAAATCGCACGCACACCCGACCCCTCAATAGCCACGACGTCTCGCAGCTGAGACCAGTCTCGCTCTCGCTAACCCACTGGCATCGTCACCATCGTCCACCTGCAGACACAACACAGAGTCCTATATCAACTCAAGAAACCATCAACATCATAAAAAAGACTCGTTTTTATACACCTCAACCTTACCTCCTAGGCACAATTTTGTTACCTACAGACCTGCACACATGTGCGCCTGTTCACTACACATGTGTGCATGTGTGCACACCTGTTCACTACACAGGTGCGCACCTGTTTGCTTCACAGGCTTACTCCCAAGCGCACCTGTTCACCATACAGGCGCACACAGATGCACGCCTGTTCAACCTACAGATGCGCACTTGTGCGCGCCTGTTCAACCCACAGGCGTGCCCTTAGAGCACGCCTTAAATCCCCTCTACCGTGCCCCCATGCGCGTATATCCAGTGGACATGCGCGCACATGTGCGCACCTATTACCAGATCGCCCACGCATGCGGGGCCCATATCCCCTAAATATCTCTGTACGGCCCCCCGTATAGCCCCTGCCCAAAAAATGAAATCCTATTTCTATGCAGGATGATCAGACCACTAACCTGAAGCTCGCTAATCGCCAATCGGATGCCTCGTCCTCCCCCAATATCCAAATCTCCTCTGAAAACTGCTCGTCCAGTCACTATTGCAGCAGGTACAAATGAGGTGGAAATGTGGGCCCTACGGCTATATATAGTCCTTTTTGCCAAACTTTCACTCACTATTCCGGGAGCCCACGGTGTCCCTTTTTCAATTCGTCTTCAGCCATGGGATCAACATCCCATCATCTACATCACAACAGTCCCTGGGCCTCTTTTTATCCTGAGCCACCGGGGCGCCTTTTTTTCATACCCTGGTCAGGTACGCATGCGCATATTGACGCTTATCAAATACATGCTCATATCTTCGATTCTCTTCAGATATTGTTCACTTTGGGTATTTGGTTTTCATGTGTGCAGGTACTTGATCATCATACATCGGCACAACCCCTTCAGGTATATACTCAACACTGACATGTAGTCTTTTCCGCTATATCGCACTTACATTTCTAGTCACACCCTCTGATATTTTCCTCTAGGATCCCCATTCCCGGCTCTGCAGTACCCACACCTCCATTTGCATCTTCAGTACTGTTACTCGGTAGAATTCTTACCCACCTGAGTTGTCCCATTCATAGCACCTTTTGACACTTTTGACACTCATGCTATTTTTCAAAACCCTTTAGGGATGGGAGTCCCGATAGTTTTTCATCTTGTCGCGAATCAACCACATACTCCTTCTCCTCATTTTGCTAGCTTTCCCACACGGACTCCCAGATTATCTCTTCACGGTTCTATTTTTTAAATGCACCTCCGCAGTATCACAAACCCTCCATTTCATCCACAATCAGTTTGCCCATTTGCAAACCTACCTTCATTTCATCTACCTCATACAGAAACTCACCAATGGGGCCCCCACCCTTCAACAGTTTTTCAAGAAAATTATGCCCTACATGGGCCACCCATATCACACTGGGGCACCCGTTTCTGTATTTGTACATTTCTCCCCAATTATTCGTTATTTATTGTACAAATGCCTTTTTATTTAGTCGTTACATTACCCTTTTTGTCGTCACCTTTGGCAACTTGCTTCCCTCTTTTTGGCCAGCCGCAACCCATGTCACCCTTGGTTGGAGCACTACTTATCATCTTCCCTTGCCGACATCATCCATATCTTCAAAGTACCCTATAGGTCACTTACCTCTACCCTCTGAATTTGTTCACCTTGTCTCGCCTCTGGCACAACTTATCCTCGGTCTTTTCGTCCCCCTGACACTCGACCTCATTGAACGATTGCGACCACTTTTTCTCTCATACATCCTCCAACCAAGGGTAGTCTTGAGTCTTCTCACATCTTGAATTCATCCATGTACCTCTACCACTTCCTCACCTCACTCAGTAGATTTCACGAAGCCATTTGCTTCTGCGAGTCGCGTCCCCCTTTTTGTCGACATCATCATAGTTTTCCAGAAGGGCGACAGTATCTTGATTCTCATTATCCACTTAATGAGAGATCTCGGACGACACAGGGTGAAACATCATTGCTCCCTGCTGTCGTTGACCCCCATAACATTTGACGCCAACACTTTCTCATGTTACGGTGGGTCTTACTTTGCGACTATTGCAGTTAGTTCTTTCAGTTGTCGAAAACCTCTGAACTTGGCAGGGCTATCAGTGCCCACATCATCGCTGCTACTTATTACCGTGATCACTGCCTACTATTCAGAGTATGTTCATTTGCAGAATTGTCTTCTGCCTTTATCACATCCGCCTCCGCAGGCGTTGCAGTTGTCTACACCAACACTTCTGTCATCTTTCTTCAGAGTTACATAACATGAGCATGGGGCATGCCTGCTTCGTTTGTACACAGTTTTCTATTTTATACACCTCATGGAAGGTCGGATCCTACTGGTTCCTTTTTTCTCCAATGGATTTCTCTGAATGATCCCACTATTGCTCTATCTTACAACAACATTCTCAGTAGAAGAAACATTGATGGATTTCGGCTATATGTATGCTCCTAACCTCATCCATCAGGGGGCATCTGTTATCACTGAAATTTCATCCGCACATGGTTACAAGAACTCAACATTGTCAAACAGTGATGAAGTCATCCATGGACTTGAATTAATACCACAACATTAAAAAAAGGTCAAAAACTATACAAAGTAGTGAAAAATTGAAGAGCGCTTTGCAGACATTGGGCGCGTGAGCGCATGCACGGAACAAGAACATAGAAATCGCGCATAGGCACACGATGCGCAACTGTTAGCGCAAAAATCCGTAAACCTGCTAAACGACACATTTATGGAAGTGGTCGGCCTCCCAACCACTTATGGTTCAGCTCCCAAGCCGATTTGACCGTTAAATCTGGACTGGATCCGACTGGTGGGATGGTCAAAGACCTAATAATGCCCTAATTGGCCTCTTTTCACACTACAAAGCAGTTAAACAATAACCCAAATGAATGCTATAAAAAGACATGGATGCACCTTATTTTCTCAAGGAATTCAAAGTAATGTTATGCTGCCTCTATTGTTTTGAGGACTCCAACCTTGACAAGAGCATATTGGCACCATTACATTGGACAATCCACCTCACCATTGAATGGATTTGTAAAGAGTTCTTTCATCACCATTTTCCATTTTTCTTTATTGTAAGAAGAGCTAGCTAGTGAGGGTCCAAGAGCCTTCCCTTGGAGGAAGAAGGGACTCATAGTCCCCTTTCTTCTTGGTGCTTTGTTTTCACTAATAGACCAACCTCATACATTGGTGACATGGGTCTTATGTTTCTTTTTGTTTCTATGTCCCTATGCTCACGAATTTAGTTTTTATTGCATCTCTTAGTTTAATTCTTAATTGTAGTTTTTATTTTCTTTCTCTAACTCTTTTCTCTACAGTTGTCCTGCTCAGCAGGCCCAACTGAGCTTGAAAGCACCTCTATTTTGCTCACCAAGGTGACGAAAGAGATGCAACAGACACCTAGGTTTCAACCTAAGGATATCGGTGAGCTATTGTAATGTATAAATAAAGGTCAAGAGGACCTGGGTTGGGTTGTTGTCATTATTCCTAGACTCGATCTAGTTGTTGTTGGTATGTTGTGAGAGATTATTGTTGTGTGAGAGACAAGTGCTAGGTGTGAGAGCCTTCTGGTATTGTAAGATCTTCAGTTGGGTGTGAAGATCAACCCTGCAGATGGGTGCACAAGGAAAGGAGAGAAAGAGAGGAGAAGAGAGAAGATCTGTTAGCTAAGAGTGCAGACAAGAACTGTATGCTTCATCATAATATATTACAAAGCACAGTTCTGTGGACGTAGCCCTAGAGAGAGGGTGAACCACGTATATTTGGTGTTGTGTGTGATTGGTATTCTGTCTCTGTCCTTGATATACGATGATTGCATTATTATGTTAGATTTGGTAAGTAGATGTGCATAATAGATCTGAGTTGATAGGTGATATGTGAATGATGTGATGTTCTTGTATTAGATCCACTTGATATTACCCTTGGTTTTAGACACTTCTATCTTGCAACCCCCCCATAACTGCTTCGGGTGAGACTACATGTGCTTCACAGGTGTTGCCGAAAGGGCCAATAGTTAGGGATTGTTGGTGCGCTCTTGGAGCTGAACCTTGGGTCTGCCCTGTGCCAACACATACCAACAATTCTCTAAGAATTCACAACACAACAAGCTATACTATCCATCAAGACAATAATGTAATCATACCAGTGTCTCAGTGACAGATCTGAGCCCATAGAATGCAGATATGGAACCTACTTTAGTCTTCAACAACTTGTCATCAGCTCAACCACAAATTTCCATGATTTTATCCATTGTACGCTCCCTGTACACTGACAGACCGTGAACTGTATGCACCCTGTACACAGACAATGAACATACGCACCAAAAAAAGGGTTTTTTTTGTAATTCCGAGAATTCCATCATCATGATCTCAGACTTGCCAAAACTTCAATGTGTCCATGAGATCCTCCCAATCTCCTCTCTCTTAGAATAAATCTTCAATCATGCTCAAAAGATCCACACCAAAAATGTTCTCACAAGAATCTCTCACAAGAAGCTCTCCATCAATACTCCAAAAGATATTCTCACAAGAAGCTCTCCATTGATTCACACAAAGGATGTTTTTCAAGAGACCATTGCTATCTTATTTATACTTTCATCCTCTAGGTCACTTAACCCATTTCTAGGTCACTTAATCTATTTTTCTTATTTTTAGGGTTAACCACTTTCCATAAATAGAAAGTTCTCCAATATTTTATCATTTAAATATTCCTTCTTGATTTTGTCATCTCACTTTATCATTTAAATCGTCTTTCTTGATTTTGTCACTTCTCTTTATTATTTAAATAATCCACCTTGACTTTGTCACTTTATTTTATCATTTAAATAATGATTTATTCTTTTCAAATACTTTGACTTCTTTGACCTTGTGGGCTTCAAGCCAACATGTGAGGGTCCTCCAACTTCGTAAGGCCATAACTCTCAAACCATGAGGAGTTATGTGACATTCCACATACCACCAAAAATGGTATGACAAACACTATCCATCAAGGATAGTTTCACCAACAACTTCATTGTTATTCATCTCATTATTCTACATACAAGCACGGGTCCTCCAACCATTCTTCTAGGATAACTCAATCCGCAAAGCGTCTTCCCTTGAGGGATTTCACCTTAAGGGGACCACTTTGGAGTTCATCCATTTGTGCACCTTATCAACCATGATAAGACTATAATGATTCATCTTTGCATCAATCCACCACTGCATCATATACATCAACTATGCATCA
>JZKD02S1684473.1:124989-137408 GCA_000966675.3 Picea glauca
ATTCATTGAATTGTTTGTTGTTCTAAGTTCCACCCATACACTACACTTTTCCTTTTATTGATGAGCGCTCCCAAGATACTGCAAAAGATTTGAAATATTTTGTTGAAGTTTTTTTTGAAATTTTTATGGAGGCCCCACCCATCATAAGGGAATCGTCTGGAAAGAGGGCATGGTTGATTGGGTCAAGGCCCTTCGTCAGCCTAATACCTGGGACTAAACCAATCCTCTTTTCAACAATCAACTTCTTGCTTAGGGTGTCTTCCATGAAGATGTACAGGAAGGGGGAGAGAGGGAAGCCTTTCCTTAATCCCCTTGAGGCCTGGAAATAGTTTGTCGGTCTTCCATTTACTAGAGGGGCTATCCAAGGATTTTCAATGCATTCTTTTATCAAATTAAAAAAGTCAGAGAAAAACCCAAAAGAGAGGAGAACTTTGTAAAGGAAGGAGAGGTTTACCCTGTCGAAAGCATTTTCCATGTCGAGCTTAATTAACATCCCTTGCTCCGGTCGTTGGTGACTAGAGCGCATGGCTTCTTGGACCTGTATTACATTGTCAAGAATATGTCTCCCTTTGACGAATTCACCTTGCATGCGAGAGATGAGGTTCTCTAGCAGGGGATTGATTCTATTTTCCAAAATCTTGGACATAATTTGGAAGAAGCATTGCAAAGCGAGATAGGCCTGAATCTTTCAAAGGAGCTCGGATTAACTTCTTTGAGGATTAAAGCTAGAAAGGTGGAGTTAGTGTTGCCTCCTACTTTATCTCTTTGGTGAAATGATTTAATCATCCTCAACATATTAGTCTTGATTATATCCCAGCATGCTTTGTAAAAATGGATTGTGAATCCATCTAGTCCTAGGGATTTGCCAGGCTCCATGGACCAGATGACATTACAGATTTCTTCTTCAGAAAATGGCTTCATGAGGACTGAATTGTCATTCCTGCTTACGAGAGAGGGAATGTGTGAGAGGAAATATGAGATAACCGCTTCCCAGTCAGAGCCTTCTTCCTTGTAAAGACTCTTGAAGTGAATTTCTATTGCGGCCTTGAGCTTATCAAACCCTTTGCGAATAAATCCATCAGAGGAGGAAATTTCAGAAATGTAGTTTCGGGATAGGTGGGATTTGAACTGTCGATGAAAGAATGAGGTGTTTCGGTCTCTAGCTTTTAGCCACAAGCTTCGAGGCTTAAGCCTCCAGTACTCTTGTTCGTGGTGAAATGCACAGAAATTTTTGCTTTGAGCAACTTGTTCTTTCTCTAAATCTGAGTTGAAGATGTCTTTGATCTCCATTTCAACTTGCAGATCTGATAATTGTTGAACAATCTCCTGTCTGTGTCTAAGGGGGGTATTTGTGGGATTTTTAACCCAGGATTTCAGTGCATGTTTTTTTGCTTTTAATTTCTACTCCCACACAAAGCTTGGGGACCCTGAAATAGGAGAGGACCAATCTGAATGAACAGTTTCAAGAAATCCCTTCTTTTCTATCCAAAGAGGGTTGAACCGGTAAGGGATTGGGCCCGTATTTTTTGCTTCTTCCATATTCAAGAGGATGGGTTTGTGATCGAAAGTCAATTTTGGAAGGATATTTGAAGATATTATCCTCCTTTCTTGTAGGAACAAGCTCTAAATTAAGAATCTGTACAAGCAAGCTGAGATGTGATTAGACCCAACTCTATTGTTTGTCCAGGTGTAAAGTCCTTTCGAGGGCTTGAAATCAAGGAGGTCCCACTGATGAACTAGCTCCTCAACAAAGGGGAGCATTTGGTCCCTGCTATTATTGCCTCCTCTCTTTTCTTTTGGTTTGAATACAAGGTTTAGATCTCTAGCTATAATGATGTTCGAAGGAGAGAAAATCTCTAGAAAATATGCTAACGTTTTCCAACAATCTTTCTTCTTAGAGTACCTGACAGGAACATAAATATTGAAGAGTGAGAGAGAAATCTTACTTGGAATATGTCGGAGTTCAGTGAATATCCAATGTTGAGTCTCGAAGGATCTTTCTAAATGAAAGTTTTCCTTCGCCCACAAGATTGCAAGGCCACTTGAAGAGCCCCTTGCGTTGATGGATTTCCCTGCATTTTTCTTCCATTTCTGTTTGTTGATTTCTAGAAGGCTATCCCCTTCAATTTTTGTCTCTTGGAGAAAGAGAATCTTAGGAGGGTCAATTTTTAGAAGGTCTTTGACTGCTTCAGCCTTTGAAGGATTCCCCAAGCCTCTGCAATTCCAGGAGACTATACACATTATTTACTGGGGTTGGAGTGGGAAGGACCTCCCTTGGGGGGCCTTGTTCTGGTATTCCTTCCGATGGACATTTCAATGGTGGATTGGATTCCTTGCATTTTTTGCCTCTCCGCTTCTTCTTCTCTTGCTTCTTTATGAGATTTTCTCCCTACTCTTTTTGAGGGTCTCTCAAAAGACTCATCCTCCAAAGATCCAGAGATTTCTAGAAGTTTCTTTTTTATTATATCTGCATAGGAATGGGGAGGAAGAGGCTCCAATTGGGGAGCTAGAATGGATCTCAACATTATTTTTTCCTATTGTGGGAGGGAGGATCTGCTGGTCAAGTTCCCCGATCATTGGATCTGATATTTCTGGGGGGTTGTTGAGGATTTTGAAAGGGTTTTTTGAAGCCTCAGGGATTGGGGGGGACGCACTCCCTTCCCCAAGGGCATTCCCTGCGATTGGGGTGCCAGACCCCTTATGTGTTCCTTTCCCTTTGGATCTGTTGTTGTGCTTTTGGCAGGGCTTCTTTCTGAACCTATGTCCATTGATCGCCTTTCAAGGTTTCCACTTCCTCCTCGGCCTTATTTTTGCAATGCCGAGAAAAGTGACCGTATCCATGGAAATACCTGCATTTAAATGGAAGTTGTTCGTAGTCCAATTCTTGGATGTAAGACCAATTTGCGACCTTTATTTGAATGGCTTCCATGAGTCCCACCATATTGACTTCAACACATATTCTTTCACAGGAGTATTGTTCCTTTATGTCTTCTTTGTCGATGTATTTTTCGAGGGTGTTCCCAATGGATTCTAGAGACTTTGGATTCCAACAATGCAAGGGTAAATGCAAAAGGCACACCCAAACCGGAAAATTCGAAGGCACGTCTTGCGTTGGATTGAAATCTGGAGTCCATTTGTTCAGGTACAAACCTTGAGGGCCCATAAAATATGGTCTGTTCCTGAAGATGAGATTTCTGTCTTCGAGGTTATCAAAAACAAAAATGAAGAATCCTCTTCCAACCATATGGCTTATTATGCCTTCCTTTACTAGAGGAATCTGGTTTCTATGCACCCACACATCTACATATTTGGGAGAAGGACATAAGCTTGTGAATTGCCCAATGAGGCCCCACTCAACCAAGTTCAGAGAAGACCTACAAGTTTCTTCTATTGGTAGGTCGATTGAAGGGATGCTATCCAATTTTTTTACGAATTTATAGTGCGATTCTGAGGCAGGACGTTTGTTGTAGGAAGCGACCAACTTCCTGAACGCATATAACTCAGGTGGGAAAGAGGGAGGGGGAGCCTCAAGGCCCCCTCCTGGGGCCATGGCGAGAGGGCAGGTGGAAAGAGGGCGCACTGGTGAACGCGCACGCGGCCTGAGATTCCTAGTGAAATCAAACAATAAAATCACTATATATAACATTTTTAATATTGTTTAAAAAGACAATTTTTTTTTATGTTTTTTTTTGTTTTCCTTTTTTTCCACAATATTGAAAAAAATGAAAAGGCAAGAAAAAAACACCATTAAAAAAAATAAAAATAAACATTTTTTGTCAAAAATGAAAAACATGGGAAAAAAACATTTGAAAAAAAGGTTAATACTTTATAGCCAAAAGGATTTAAAATGTGAAAATACTACCTTGAAAAAAACGGTGACATTGGTAGCACCACATTTTGAAATGAGGGTAAAAACAACTACTAAATACGACCTCTAAAAAATGAGAACTTTGGAGAGTCCTTTTCAACTCAGTGATTGTTTTTAGTCTCTATGAAAGTACTTATGCCAAAAGAAAAGACCAACCTCCTCCTACTTTGTCCTCTCCTATTTATACTAAAAATCATAAATCAACCCTTCAATTAATCCTCGATTGAAGGGAACTTGTCTCTAGGATCCCTAGAATCGGGGATCTTTGTTTCAAGGACCAAATTTCTCTCCTTAATTCAAATTCCTTTAATTAGAAAATTGAATTAGGATCTTGCTGATTGAGTGACTTGAGTAATTGAATGCTTGACTCCTTTGAAAGTCACAGAGAGGGGATGATCCCCCTTTTATCTCATGTGCAAATTGATGGAGATTACCCTTATGATTCAACCTACTTGTAAAAATTATTAGCACAACCTCACGAATTCATGAACTCATCGAAATGATAATTTAAACCAAAGTATATCACATAACTCAAAACTCAACCATTCATAACAGTCATTGTACATATCCCAAGATGTTCATATTTAACGTATTCTTTTTACAGGTAATGCAGGTTTTAGTATACAAAAAGGATCATATCAACTACAAGATGGGCCTCAAGGCTCCATCATTTCGTGGCCCATCACTACCCCTCAATTTGGATTTTTTACACATCCTTGTGTTAAAAATGGCTCCTATCCATACTTATTTTAATCTTGCATCTTTTGATATCTCATTCTTGGTGTTCCTTGCAGGCCCACTTAAGATTATAAGCCATAAATTGAGTAATGGAACCCCTATCATGTTACCCTACATTCTGCTCCATTTCTTTCCAAGCTTCCATCTCCTTCTCCTTATCTATCTCTCTTGTAAGTGTGGAATGTAGTATGAGAGGAGGATTGAATCTTTGTTCAATCCATTTGAGCTTAGTCTTCCTCCAATATTCCTTGCATAATTGTGCCTTAAACAAGGTAGGATGTAAATTTTGAGGAGAGTGAGGCTCTATCCTACAAATAATAATAGGAATCCCATCCAATATAACTTGGTAGGCATGGCGTGCAATATCCCTTGAAATTATAATTGTAGCTTCAAAATGGGAAATTGGCCCTATCTATTTTCCCTCTAGAATGGGTATTAGCGTTGTGTCTGATGTCAGATATATGTGGTTGTTTATGATTTCTTCTATTCTTATGGCCTCATCCTTAACCCATATGTGGCTTCCCATTTATTCTTCCGTATACTTTCATAACTCAACATCACTTAATTCTTCATGGTTTATCCATGAGCACATAGCTCTAAGATGGACCTCCCCTACATGTGAGTTTGGTGACCATCTATAGGGGTAGAGAAGCACAAAGATGTGCAAGTAAAAATCATTCATTTGACTCATATCATCCTCATTTCCCTACTGGAATGTCTCTATAAAATCCCTTTGGGTATCCACTTTGTAAGGAAGTTGGCTGGCCAATCCATTTATGTTGGATTACTGAGAGGGGGGTGAATCAATAATGAGAAATTATACCAATTATTAATCCTTTAAACCACAAATTATATTTTTTTACTTATTCAACCATGTTCATCTATTCATCATCAATATCTTACTGTATCATAATCATTAACATTCATTAGTGCATAATAAACAATAACAAACACATCCACACAATGCACAATACACCAATATTTACGTGAAAACCCAATGTGGGAGACAAACACATAATGTTTTCTTATATGTTAAGAATTACATTCAAGGAAGCACCAACTTCCAATTCTCTAGCTACAATTGGAAGAAGGCTCTAACCCCCTAGTTTTTTAGGCTACAACCTGAAGGAATCTCCAACTCCCCAATTCTCTGGCTACAACTAGAAGGAGGCTACAACTCCCTATGTTCTTCGGCTACAACCAGAAGGTGGATACAACCACCTATCCTTTCCCCATCCAACCGCCTTGAAATATAAGTAGAATGATGAAACCATTGTCACACTATCACAGTGAGATATACTGTTGTAAACATGTACCAATCAACTTGCACCAAACAACCTGTACCAACCTATACCAAACAACCTAAAATCAACCTGTACCAATAAACTGTAAACAACCTGTACCAATAACCTATGCCAACATGTACCAGTACCTCAACCTGTACCATAAAAAAGTGCATCAACCATGCACCAAACTTGTACAAATAACCTATCACAACAACCTGTTCAAATAACCCTATCACAACAACATGTCCAAAAAACCTATCACAACAACCTGTCTCATCAATCTTATCAACCAAATAAGATCTACTCACCAAGATCAATCACCAAGACAACCTTCAACCATATGCACAATATCACCAAGATGTGCATCAACCAAGCATATCACAACAACTCATAATCATCACCAAGATCAATATGTGCTTCTAATAATATACCAAGACAAGTATGCTATATCATCCATAAACCACGTGTCAACAATACTACTAACAAGTTCCTCCAACCATGTACCAAGTATGTACCAATCATGCATCAACTACACATCAACTATGACTCATCAATATGTACCAACATAATCAACTATACACCTCATGTATGTGCCAACTCATCAACTACTTGTCTCAATCATGTACCCAACATGTACCTCAACCATATACCAATAAAACCATCAAAATTTCTCTAGCAATACATCACACTATCCATAACCAAATACCATAAACCCTTACATCAAACCATGTGCCATAACCTCACTTTTATGTAGCCTCAAGGATGTATCATTCATAAGCCAATCATATACCAAGACCACTAACAAGTGTCTCTCACAATGCACCACAAGATATGTCAATAAATCAAACTAAGTGCACTAACAATATACTTCAATAGATCTACCTCAAGACCATTCTACAACAAGCCCTAAACTTCCAAGAGGGCATCCAACAGATTTACAAGGCAAACCCTCAACCAGATTCATAAGTTCAACACTACACATATGAAAACCATACCTGTTTTCTTCTTGTAGCGTTCTGTTGCCACAGTTTTGCTGCTGGGATTTTTCTACCACACTTTTTCTTCGACGATTTTTATGCCACACTTTTTCTGCCGCACCTTTGCTGCCGCGATTTTCCTACCGCACCTTTGTTGCCGTGATTTTCCTACCGCAATTTTCTTGCCGCGATTTTTTTTTCCGTGATTTTCCTGCCACTCTTTTTCTGCTGCAGTTTTCTTGCCGCACTTTTCTTTCTGCACTTTTCTCTATCAATAATACCAGCCCAAATAACCTTTCACAAAATATATATTCAATGATATTCATTAGGTCATAATGAGAGAGTCTTTATCTCTTATTTATACTTCCATGTAGCTTCCTCAAGGGGTTACCTTCTAACCAACTTAAGCAACTTTCCTTATTTTAGGGCTAGCCCACTTCTAACTCACTTTGCTACAAATAGTAAATCCTCCACTTCTAGTTGCAACCAAGTTATTATTTAATTAATTTCTTTTGCAACCACTTTGACTTATCCATAAATAGTAAACTCACCACTTCTTGCTACAACCACTTTATTATTTATATTATTTCTCTTTGCAACCACTTTGACTACTTTATTATTTAAATAATTTATCTTTACTCACAACTTCTTGTTCCAACTAACTTTTATATAATTAGTTAATTCATAACTTCTTTTCTCTTCACTAACTTCTAGTTGCAACCACTTTATTATTTAATTTATTTCTTGATACAACAATTATACCCATGATTAACTCCTAGTTACCATCAATTTGACTAGTACACTTCTTCTAGGAGCTTCTAGAATAATTGACTTATTTGACCTTCTAGGGGCTTCTAGATAACTCATGAGGGTTATCCAACTTCACAAGGCCATAACTCTCTAACCATGAGGAGTTCTGTGACATTCCACATATCATCAGAAATGGCATGACATGTACTATCCATCTAGAATAGTCTTAATTACATATACATTGATCTTCATTACATTATTCCTCAACTAAACTTGGGTTCCTTAACCATACCTCTACAACTACCATACATACTCAAGGGTTGAAATCAATTTCTAAGAGTTGACATCAATCTACAATATCACTCTCCAAAGGTTGAGATCAATGACAACCAACAATCCAAACCAACTTTCCATCAATCTAAACCAATTATCTGACATTTATCTAAAATTTGTGTCAATGCTCCTTTAGGAAGAGAGCGTATGATTTAGCTAGATGTTTGCAGCTAAGCATTTCCTTTGAAAGTTATGCCATTTTATCTATGGATGCCTCCAATATCTCAGCTTTATCATTATTTCTAGCCAATTATTCCTTGGTTTTGGTAAGCTCAGCCTTCAAAGTTTTATTTTTACCCTCTAGTTGTTTTTTCTTGTCCATGTGTTTCATTTTGATAATTTGGAATATTTATCCTGGGTTGGAAAGCTCTTGCTCAATGTGAAATAGCTTACCCTTTCCACCAAAATCCTCTAATTTGGCCTTAGTTTATGCCATTCTTTCCCACTTAAGAGCTTCAACCTTGGCTTCTTCCAATTCATTCATGATGTTGTGTTATTTTTTTATCCCTCTTGGAATATTCTAGTTACTTTTTCTCGTATAATTAAGTTAGGTTCTTACTAGTGATATGGTCCTCTTTGAAATATACAAGTGTAGTGGAGAGAGGATTAATTATCATATTTTTAGTTGTATGTGATCTTGTCCTATCCCTTCTTGTAGAGGTCTACTCCCTTCTTTCTATAGAATGGATCTTATCTTTGGTTTTTAGTGCATTGTCAATCTTGAGTTATGACCTAAACCTAATCTCCATAGTGATTGACGGTTGAGATTACTTCTCACCTCACTTGAGATAAATGGATAATATTTAATTCACTTATGATAATTTTAGCATTTCAATAAATAAAACTCAACTAATTAATAAAATCACTTTACTTTACCAATTCATTTAATTAAAGTAAATTTCCAAGGTAGAAGGTTTTGGATGACTTCCACACATCTAGACACTTAGACATATGTGGAAGTACCTGTCCAATGCTACAAACATCAACAATCATGCGATGATCTTGGGGAAAGATTTTCTCAAGTATGCCAAGGCAATTCTTGTTCCACATGAGGGTTTCTTGGTGTTCTTCGACGAAGTCAAAACATCAAGTATACCCATGAAAACAAAGAGGAAGCTTGGATGGAAGCCTAGAAGTGATACGATCAGGTTGATTAAGGAAGCCTACAATAGTGCAGACATACCTTGTGATGTGGTGCAACAGTAAGAGGTGGTTCAAGCTAAGGTTTCTTTGAGTGCCATGAATCAAGAAGAATGAAGTAAATGAATATTGACAATATTGGAGATATCGGAAAAGTCTTTCTTGGAGAAGGTAGATCGATTTCAGATACTGCATGACTAGAAGAAAGTTCACAAGGACGAGTTGAAGTCGACCATCGCAACACTTGCAGAATTCATTGCACAGGAGACACAACCCAAGTCACCATGCTGCCAACATATTTTAGATGAAGTTGAGGAGGATTGGTTAGACGAATCACTTGCACCAAAATCTCTAAGTGTTGAGACGAAGGAGGGCATGAAGGAACTCACTCAACCAAACTTGGAGGATGTAAAGTGTTGAAATATTGTAACTGCAAAGAGTATTCTATTTATTTATTGAGTCATTATTAATTAGATCAATCCCCTTTTGTGGATTGATCATGTCGAGCATTGTAATTGACCAAATCCCCTTTTGTGGATTGGTCAAACCCTAACTATATTATGCAAATTGAGAAGTCAACCCCCAGGCTAATTAAAGTGGTTTTAACCACTAAGAAGACAAGTCGACCTTGCCTAGTGAAGAGACACATTTCCAACACCTGCCTTTTTGTTTAAATAAAGGACGCCAACGCCTCATTTGTTCACTCACTCATTCACTCATCAAGTGCACAAGTTTGGAGAGATGCAGTTGGGAGAAGAAGGAAGAGAGATGCACATTGCTCATTGTTGGATATTCTCTAGTGTTTTGGTTTATTGTCTTGGCATTGTATTGGCTATCTATATTAAGGAAGTTTTGTTGGGTTTTCTCCCCCGTGAGGGTTTCCCAGGATAAATGATGTGTTTCTTGTGATTGTGTTTCTCTCAGTGATCCTATCTATGTTATTGTTATCTAGTAAATTGAAAATAAACCTAATAATAGCTCAAAACTTAACATGGTTTCAAAGCTAAACTGAAGAGAGCATCTTTCACTAGATAAAGAAAAACGACATTGTTGTCGTACAAGAAAAATAGGGCTTTTATTGAAGAGGAATCTCAGCCTAAAAATCATCTAGAAAAGTGTGTCCTAGCCTAGGGAACTCTTTGGCACCTTCAACACACTTTTTCAGTGGATATAACTCCCAAAAAATGAAACCCTAGTTTTCAATGGTACCAGAAAACCAGGAAACCAAAACCAGTACCAGTCCATAATTCCATTGGTCAGGTTTGAAGGGGTAACATTTGTATTTTTAGAAATCTAACTCCACCAACTTACTCGCCTCAGCTCAACGTATCTAGCCCTTGGATCAAAATTTCAAAATTTGAAGTTTGAAAAATTAGGGTTTCCTCATAAAACCCTAAGTTGCAGTTGCAGTTGTAGTCTTAGAATCAGTTGCAGTATCAATTGCAGCTGCAATATCAGTTGAAGTATCAGTTGCAATACGAGTTGCAGTCACCCTTGAAGTTTTTAAGAGTTGGTAATTATTACCGTTGCTACCAGATGGTGCTGCTACCTGCAAATACTATCAAAGGTATGTATTCACATATGTTTAAAATGTTAAGCTTTAAAGAGTATTTGCAGGAGAAGGGATCTCTTGCCATAGATTCAGAAGGATCTCAAGATCCAACACATTCAGAGGAATAATTCAACCCAGGTTTGATTATTCTAATATGCATCTATTTTTTTATGACATTATTTTGATCTAGGTTGCATGTTGAAGCTATGACCATCATACTAACCTTTGGTCAAAATTTAAGTCAAACTATTAGATTGATTAAAGTTGAGATCATAGAGTTTATCCTCTAACCCATATTTATGTCAAGATAGCATATTGTCTTAGTACAGAAGACATGTTGAAGTAGGCTCTCGTTATCTTGAGTGAAGGAGACTTGGAAGAAAAGCAACAAACTCATTATTGAGGACAAGGCTGTAGGTTCTAGGTTTGATTAATTAAGTTGATAAGATTCAAAGTTGCACATGACAAGTTGATAACTACCCATTTACAAGTAAACACTATAGTTGATGTAGCAGTCTTTGAAAAGTATTATACTTGGTAGCATGTGATCATATTGAGATAAATGATTAATGTAATCATTTACCAGATACAAGTAACATCTCCTCTAGGAGAAACTTCTTGTGTTAGTTCCAGGTTACCTTGGATGAATGTTTGATCACAACACTAGAAGAGTGTTGATCTCATTTTGTATTGTATTTCTTACATTTGATCTTTGTTTCAAACATGTCACAAGTGAAATCTCTAAAGGAGATACTGTGACGATTATTCGTGCTATTGTTTTATTTACTATTTTCAAAAGAGTATTATTCTTGCTTGTTGTTTTGTTGACCTTGTTTCAAGTCACAGGTGATAACCCTACGGAAGCTATAGTGAAGGTTGCAGAAGGAAACAGATTTGATGAGACATGAAGCAGACTATGTACATGACCATATACATTCATGTACCAAAGAAGATGAAGAAGAAGCTATCTTTTGAGATCAAAAGTATCTCATATGGAGATTGATTGTAAGGAGCAGAAGGCTCCAAAGATGACCGAACATTAGAACAAGAACTCACAGTAGAATTGTTCAAAAGATAATGAAGCCACCTTGACAGGAAACATAATTCACTTGAAGTCTGACTCAAATTTTCATATTTAGACTTGGTATTCAACACCAAGTATACCCTGTAAGAGATGATGAAGTCCTTGTAGACTCAGAAGAAATCAAGAGTAAGCTTGATCTAAAAAAGGATTAGATGAAGAGACAAATTCCAGGATTGGGTGATAGATTTCATGAGAAGAATAGATTGTAGCTTCATAAACTTCTAGGAGATATGAAATCTCTTGGGAAGATTCCCTTGTTTCAGTGACAAATAAGGAAGCTAGTTAGAAAGACTAGGATATGGATTCTTTCGTGAGACTAGAAGAGAAGTTAGTATTGACTTCCAAAATTGATCTAAATAAATCAAGCATGTTGCATATGTATAAAGAATGATGTATATCTAGAGGATTCTCCCAACAAGAGGGAGAAGACTATGACGAGACACTTACTCCAGTAATTGAAGAAAAGTTCCAATATTCATGAAGACAACCATTACAACCACGATTCATATATAGTATGAGATGTAGGGGGAGAAATCCCCATATTTAAAATTGAGTGGCAGTTGGTGCATTACATTAGTTGGGTCATGGAGACATGACTACAATAAAATATAGAGTTACCTCCATGAAAGAAGAACTAGAGCTACCTTCAGTATCAGTTATTGAGTCACTCTTAGTTTCAGATGAAGTTGTT
>JZKD02S1684484.1:40872-56646 GCA_000966675.3 Picea glauca
ATAAAATCTAATTTGGTAAATGATAATCTTGTGAAAAGTAAAGAGTATGAATTATGGGATATTGTGAAATCTAATTCATATTGGAAAATTTGATATATTGGTATAGGGATACCAAATTGAAATGATGATAGTATGCGATTATATGATGATAATGCATAGAAATATATGAGTTTGTGTTGCAGACTAATCTGCAGGTTATGGGCTATGAAATAGCCAAGTGATAATGATGATGAAAGTGGATATGTGGACCACTACCGAGAAACATTATGGTATGAATAATATGTAGGAAATAACGTTGATTGGGATGCATTGTTGGGATGCAATTCTATGATATTATATTGATTTGGATGCTTTGATATGATATGTGGACTAGTGCATGATTATGCTATGATTTTGGTACTAACATTGCCCAAAACTGAATAAACGATGACAAAACCTTCAGCAACACGGTGCCCCCGTGTGTGTTCCATTATTGGGTGTTGACCCTGGTACTGCTAGGAGGGGTAGAGGTGTTTCCCACCATGTATCATCCGAAACCTAAAGTCCTGGGAGGAAAGTGTAGGTGCACGCTCCCCAAGACGTGTGATGAGGACTGTCAGTTGCCTGCTAGGGAAGCTTGGTTGAGATAGAGACACTTCCACTTACGGGTTCTATTTGGAGTTAGGCCAATATATTGGCGCTCCAAGATGGTCTAGCAGAGGATGGATAGGATGGGAGACAGAAGTAGGTTAGGGAGGAAGGATGAGTAGATAGTTGAGACAAATGGGGATCTGTGCTGTGGTGGAATTTGATGGAAGAAAAATGTGTATATACGAATATTTTTTTTTTATGAAATCAAGACACAGCTGTTTAAAACAAATTACTGAACTGGACAATTGTAATAAAAGGATTTCTCACATAGAAAATGATTGTTTTCTTTTATAAAAGACTAGCCTTGCTGACTGGATTGAATTCTTCCATACATTATTAAAGAATGACAGTTTGATTATTAGTACATGCATGAGATTTGCATGTACTAGCTACACATGCATACCTCGTACATGTACCCTAGTATGTATGAATTGTTTGACTTATTTACTGATAATATTAGTTCCTTGCTGTGAATGTATGAACCGTGCTCTTTCCTTGTACCATCTGATACCCTAACTTCGGGACAAAGTTTCTTGAAGGGTGGGTGTATGTAACGCCCCTAAACTGATAAATGATTAAAGATTATTAAGCAAGATTTAANTAGGATGGGAGACGGAAGTAGGTTAGGGAGGAAGGATGAGTAGATAGTTGAGATAAATGGGGATCTGTTCTGTGGTGGAATTTGATGGAAGAAAAATGTGTATATACGAATATATTTTTTTTTATGAAATCAAGACACAACTGTTTAAAACAAATTATTGAACTGGACAATTGTAATAAAAGGATTTCTCACACAGAAAATGATTGTTGTCTTTTATAAAAGACTAACCTTGCTGACTGGATTGAATGCTTGCATACATTATTAAAGAATGATAGTTTGATTATTAGTACATGCATGAGATTTGCATGTACTAGCTACACATGCATCCCTCGTACATGTACCCTAGTATGTATGAACTGTTTGACTTATTTACTGATAATATCAGTTCCTTGTTGTGAATGTATGAACCATGCTCTTTCCTTGTACCATATGATACCCTAAATTCGAGACGAAGTTTCTTGAAGGGTGGGTGTATGTAACGCCCCTAAACTGATAAATTATTAAAGATTATTAAGCAAGATTTAATTAGGGAAGAATTACAGTTAATAAAATAACATTGATTGCAGACTGCAGTCAATGATCTGATAAACCGATTTAAAAGACAGTCAGTAAGAATGGGGATAACAACAGAGTTACGTATGCACAGAGTTGTGTATGCAGGGTGCGGGAGCCCATAAATCCCGAGGCAATAAAACTTATTGTGGGATGCAAGTTGGAGGACGTGTGGAGGAGGTTGGTGGTAGAGTTACTGCGTGAGGCGGCAGGGAGGAATAAGGGACAGGAAGAGGGGGATGTGCAGGCCATTCGGTGGGGAATGGATGTTGCGGGGCTGTGAGCTCAGGACCACTGTATTTGCCGGAAGCAGAGAGATTTTGCGTTTAGCCATGAGCAGCGAATTGTTGCGCTTGATTGTTTTGGCTGCGGGCCTGTGATATTTCCTGTGGACTGTTATATTCTCTGTGGACTGTTGGCTTTCCGTAAGCAAGGAACAAAGTGTTCTGGACTGTGGTTTTGATCAAGGGAGGCACCGAGTTGCTGAAGGTTTTGGGCACGGAGGGCCAGGATATCCGTAGATATCCTGGAGCTAGGTGGTTTTCCTAGTTGGCAGGGAGGACAGTAGTTTTGGGCAGTTATTTGCCTGTTGTGGCAGGGTTAACCTGTGTATCAGCAGGAGCAGAAGCAGCAAGGCAGCAGAAACTAGCATCAGTATCAGGTATTTGTCAAGTTATGCATTTATCTCATTTTTACCAAAAAGTTATTACCCTGTGATAAATCTAAATTACCGAAACTGTTGTTGAGAAAATAAATATATGTTGTGATATCATTATCTCCGTTTAGAAAATGAATTGTTATGAAATTAAATTAATGCTTAGAATGATATGGGCATTACATATGTTGAGTGGAGGATTCAAGTCAAGATGTTTTTTTAGTATTCTGAATTTTTGACTTTAAGAAGAAGTTTAAGTTTCTATTTTCAAACCAAATTATATATATGTTTTTTGGACCTATGCATCAATATGTACCTATTAATGAGGTTTTTGTAAATATGTATTGTACTCAATAATATTCGACTTCAAGTATAATTGGAATCTAAAATTGAAGAACTTTGGTTATAAATAGATTGAACAAAAAGAGGTAACAATGCTTCATATTATGTTGAAAATATGTAATAGTTCAATACTTTCATTATTTTTTTCCATTATGATCTTTAGTCTTGGAATGCATCTGTTTCTCGTAACTTATTTATAATTTAAAATATTTTTTTGCACAAAGGTAAAATTTTGAAAATTTTGAATTGATGTGGAATCCTTTGTTATTGGTCATGGAAGTTGCAATAATGGTGGCCATTTTATTGGAAAATGGATGGATAATTGTTATGTTCTTTAAATAGTAGGTATTTTTACTTAAGTAGGAAAATACAAGGACAATTTCACTCATAAAACTGGGATTCTTTCTTTTATGATTTAGAGGTCTATCCTTTGATTTTATTTTTTTTAAATCTAATTTATAAAATCTCAACTAAATGATAACACTTTAAAACCAAATCTTGGAACACTATTCAAATCATGTTTATGACTCATAAGAACATGTGTTTCCTTATAAGAGGTCACAAATTCAAATCCAAAGAAGATAAACTATATATCTCTATAAGAGATATCATACACCAATTTATTATTAAAAATGTTTTTCTTATATTTTTATTATAAAAAATTATATAATAAAAAATATAAAAATTTATGATGCCATATAAAGAGAACAAAATAATTTAACATTCATAAACTTATATAAAACTAAAAATCAAAACCACACACATGAAAAACAAATATCCTTCATCAAATGTTCCTTTAAAAAGGAAAGTCCAAATGAAATTCCAAAGCTGCATGCAACTCCATAACAAAGATTCGCTTCATGACCAATTATGTGAAAATCATTATTGCAATGAGGGGGGCCCGACTCCAAAATTGAAACGGTGAGCAGAGAATCTCAACGCATACGTCCTGTCATGAATTGGAAATTGGAAGGTTTTGCTTTTATTTTAAGATTAAACAAATAATAAATGACCTAACCCTACCGTAAATGAACTTATCCCTATGTTAAATAATAATAAATAATAATTATATTAAAATTTTAATATTTTAAAAATTCAAATAATATTTTTATTTATTAAATTATTTTTAATTTAGTAATTTAATTTAAAATTAATATACATTATACGTTGATAAAGTTTAACATTGTAACAAGTTTTCTGGTTAAGCAAACAACAAAATAAAGAGCCTACCCATTATCCAATAAAAGCACAAATAATATAATACGTAAATGCAAGCATACTCCATAACATTATTTATATTGATGAACCCTTTCATAAAATAGAATGGAGTAATAGACAATCACCTCTTATGTCACACCTATAATATATTAATGTCCTTAGTGCCCAAAGTATTTTAATGTTATTAGTTTCCTAATTAAGATTACGTTATTATTATCTCACTTATGTGAATGAAGCCATGTTATTATTATTCGTTTTTAATGATAATTTTCTCAAACATAAAAATAAATTTGATAAATTTTGTTATCAAAGGATTTGCTGAAAATGTCTATATGTTTGTTTGGAATATTTTTTGATATGATTCTAAAGCAAGTACCGAATATACTCTTGGTGAATCTTATTGTGTTTTGTTTTGGAATTTGGACATTAAATATTGGGTAAGTTGGCATCTTATGAGTGACTTTGATGTTAAATGCTTTTGAAAAAGGTTGACTTTGATGTTGAATGCTTCTAATAAATGATAATCTCATCTAATAATGTCTAAAATTATATTGTTCTTATGAAAACAATTATATAATAAACTTAAATGGAATAGAGAGAAATTATAAACTACTTCTTATTTTATCAAACAATAAGAACTAAGTCAAAAAAAAAAAAAAATTAATCATATTATAACAAAAAAAAAAATTAAAAAAAAAAAAAAAAAAATAAATGAAAAAAAAATTATAATAAATAATACATTTCTAAAGTTTATTAAAACAAAGTATTTAACCAAAAAAAAAAAAAAAAAAAAAAAAAAAAAAAAAAAACATTTCTAGAAATAGACTTATAATGATCTATTAATTTCTAGAATTGTTTAATTCAATGTATCCAACCAAGGTAGCCAAAAAATGGCATAACTAGAAATAGACTTCTAATCATCTATTCATTAGAGTTGTTTAATTCAATGTATCCAACCAAGGTAGCCTTACCCCATAAGAGTATTGAATTTCAAATTGTTAAGTAACCTTCACATATCTAAAGATTATTTTTGCTACTAGTCAATGACTTCCCTTTAGATGGTACATGTATATCAAAACAATATTGACATTAAAAGTGATATTCAAGCTATTATGAGTCAAATATAGAATCTAACCTCGAAAAATTATATAAAGTGGCATTTAGTTGCACAAATTATCAATATAAAGTGGCATCTAGCTTTGGAGACTAAACATAATGTTGATGAATCTCATTGTGTTTTGTTTTGGACTTGTACATTAAATATTGAGTAAGTTGAATGGCACCTCATTATTGACTTTGATGTTGAATGCTCCTGACAAAGGACAAGCTCATGCAATAATGTCTAAATTTATATTGCTTCATATGAAAACGATGTAATCAACCTTATTGAAAGAGAGGGAAATTATAAGCTACTTCTTATTTCACCGAACAATAAGACCTAAGCCAAAAAAAGGCATAATCAGAAATAGACTTCTAGTGATCTATTGATTTCTAGAGTTGTCTAATTCAATGTATCCAACTAAGGTAGTCTTACCCCATAAGAGTATTGAATGTCAAACTATTAAGTAACCTTCACATATCTAAAGATTATCCTTACTACTAGTCAATTACTTCCCTTTAGCTCATACATGTATATCAAAACAAGATTGACATTAAAAGTGATATTTAAGTTATTATGAGTCAAATATAGAAGACTCTCCACAAATTATATAAAGTGACATTTAGCCACATAAATTATCAATATAAAGTGACATCTAGATTTGGAGATCGAATATAATGTTGATGGATCTCATTGTGTTTTATTTTGGACTTGTACATTAAATATTGAGTAATTTGAATGCCACCTCATTATTGACTTTGATGTTGAATGCTCCTGACAAAGGACAAGCCCATCTAATAATGTCTAAATTTATATGGTTTCATATGAAAACAGCCATGTAATAAACCTTAGCGGAAGAGAGAGAAATTATAAACCACTTCTTATTTCACCAAACAATAAGACCCAATCCAAAAAACATTGCATAACTAGAAATAGTCTTCTACCGATCTATTGATTTCTAGAGTTGTATAATTCAATATATCTAACCAAGGTAGCCTTACCACATAAGAGTATTGAATCTCAAACTTTTTTAAGTAACCTTCACATATCTAAATATTATCTTTGCTACTAGCTAATGAATTCCCTTTAGCCCATACATGTATATTAAAACAAGATTGGCATCAAAGGTGATATTTAAGCTATTACAAGTCAAATATACAAGTATCCCCACAAATTATATAAAGTGACACCTATCTATACAAATTATCAATATAAAGTGACATCCAACTTTGGAGAATTTCACGATATAACTTAATTTAATTTTTCACTAAATAGAGGTACGAAACAATTTGTAGACTTCTATGTGAAAAGTTTTCAAAACAACGAGAGCATACTTAGTCTATGAGACAAAACACCCCGTCAAGTTACATAATTTGTATATTAAGAAAATAGTGCATAAAATATAAGTTATTTCAAATGAGTTGATGAGTTTCTTCATGTCAATGATCATATTAAAATGACTACTTGTAAGAATCAAATCATATACATATAGGACATATAGGACATGTATGAGAATTTCATCATTGAAATGTTTTACATAATTATATTTGGTTATGACTAATAATAGTTAAGAACACTCATAAGGAAAAATAGATCAATATTCTCATACCATACCCTAGAAGCTCATTTCAATCCATAAAGATATTTACACAACCCGCAAACAAGTTTAGAATTTTGGGTATCAATAAAAAAAAACTTGGGCGTTTTGTAAACAAATCTCCTTATGGAGATATCCATTGAGAAATATAGGTTCTAAATCCATGTAGTGTACTTTTCTTTGAGAAATAGCATCAACTAAAAGGATAATAGGAATTTTATAAACTTGGTTAGTATAATGTTTTAGTATAATGAACACCTTGTTTCTAAGAGAAACCTTGATTGACCAAGAAAGATTTCTACTTATCAATGCTATAATTCAAAGAAAAAGTAGTTTTGGAGATCCATTTGAATCCAACAACATTATTTATTAATGTCTAAGGTGTTATCTCCCAAGTGAAATTCTTCATCGATAAGTTGTACTCATCTTCCATAGCATCGTCCCCTTTTATCTATCCATGAGATTCTTCATATGATTAGGGATCATTTCTATCCATGACCCTTAACATAAGAACATAGTTGTATTTTTTTTAGCGTGATCGTCTTTTTAGTTCATAATATAATCAATAGTCAGACATGTTTCCTGAATAGTTTTATGGTTTTCTTGGGACAACGAGATTCACTAATGGAAGAAGATGAAAGTGGGAATGGAACATCTCAAGGAGATTCAACAATTAATACCTAATCATTAAAAATTGAAGAATAATTTGATATAGAGGCCAACACAACACCAACATAAGGAGCACTAACAAAATCAAAAGATAGTAAAAAAGGTGATCTTGAATAAGGTGGCTTCTCTTTACAGATTGACATCACTTTGAATGATGAAATCATAAATAGATAAACCATATAAATGGAATGCCTTCTCATTCTATCCAAAAAAAAATGATATTGTGTGACGCTTAACTAATTGCTTGCCTTATTTTTTCATGTGGATTGTGAGCCTAATCATCATAACCGAAATCCATAAAATGAACAATCTAGTTAACTTGTATCTACTCCAATATTATTCAAGAGTTACCTTCCTCTCTTGGTATCAATATTGATATTTAAGATATATGATGCACATGCTGCCACTTTTTTTTTCTAAAATTCATAGTTCATCACTCTTACATGGAGCACACTAGTATGTCCATCTCAATAATAGTTTTCTTTTTCCTTTTTGCAACACCATTTTACTAAGTGGTATATAATATATTGCATTGGAAAGTAATTACAAACATGGTGAAAAGTTTATCAAGGGAATGAATTAGTTATTCATCCACATTACCATTCTAAGAAGGGTCTTATTAGAATGAGCACAATTGTTTTGGATGATCTAGACTAATTGAACTCCTTAAATTTTTGAAGGACTTGATTTATTTTGTTTGAGGGAGTAGACCAATATACATCTAGAAAAGTCATCAATGAAGGTAAAAAATATATTTTTAATATAAAGGGACTCCTTATCCATTAGACAATATAATTCACTTTTAACAAGTTTTGTTTGAGTTGTCACTGTCCATGATCTATTGGTGATGACCTAACCCAGGTCAAACCCCACAGTTAGGAAGTCTCAAATATTTTCCAAATGCTCTATAAGTCCTCAAAGGGACTTCATAGGGATCTTTGCAGTAAATACTTCGCTCTTTGTAGTCTATAAAAATACTAAAACCTTCTCTACACAGTTTCCTTCAATATTTGATCAGGTTTCTTCCTAAATTGATCACATGAAATGGATCGATTTAATTTTTCATTCCCTCTTATGTGTTCTCTATTCTAGATTGAGGATCTAAACATCTCCATTATACCCCTTGAATTCCAATTCATTAATTTGAGCTCTCTACGACTCTCTAGTGCATTCTCTATTTGCAAGCACTATAACAGTCATTTCCCTCTCCTCCTATAGAACCTCATTCTATAACCATAGGCTCATGTGGAGAAGGCTCTAGTTCTAAGTCTCTGAGTATAATATCCTATTCATCGTACAACCAAATCCCATGACTATGTGATAAGTGTTTCGGGGGCTGAGTCCTTGACTCAAATATCCACGCAAAGGACCCCTGAAATTCTTATTACACTGACGTGTGTCAATACCTTCAATGAATAGAATCATTTCACATCCCAATCCATAATTAAATCAGTATCAACTTATACACGTGAAATAAACCTACATATGTCGATCTTCTCTTCTTTGATCATGATTCAAGGGTCGAGATTACTTCTACACCTCACTCGTGATCCGACGGTTGGGACTTAATCAAACCTTGGGAAGATGGTTGCAATTGTTCTAATTTTATTACTAGATATAACGGTCAATATGACCTCGACAGGGATCCGACAATTCCTGTAGATTCCTCCTTAAGCTTAATGCGAGATGGATCATCAATCTTGTGAATGATCAATGATAATCAAATATATTCCACAATTCAGATACTCCTTTGAATTTTTATCCTCCAACGAGAGTTTTGACTGTAACTCTCTTCCTCGACTCACAAACTTGCAATTTGAATTGAGAGATGCAACACACAATTCCTTGGATATATATGGCCCTGTTAACACTTGTAAAGAGATCCTAATAACCCTATGACTTAGGTATTTATCCAATGAGACAGAGGATTCCTTCTGACAAAGCTTGAAATAAAGATTCATTTTCTCTATTAGTTTTATACACACAGATTGTACATAGATTACATCAATCTTTGATGCCTCCTAGACCTAGATCTCATCCAATAGGCCCTTTTCCTCTCTCTATCTTGATTACTCATCCATTTGACCATCTGATACAATGTCCATAGGATTACAATTATACTCAACATGGTTTGAAGATAATATTATCTTAGATCCACAGATTTTTCAACAAATCCCTAATACAGACTTCAGATCCATAATATTCTCCTAAGATCCTATAATCGCTCAACTTCTCTCTTTGAGATGTGTCCTATTTAGGCAGTCTTGATTACATTCTAATATCTCATATTAATTACATTAATATTTAGAAACCAACCATTATCCTCGTTAACAATCTCACTCTTATAGATACATGCACATAACTCAAGAAATACAACATTTCATTAGGGAACCAAATCCCTTAGTAAACTTTTAGAGACCCCCTAGGTATGCTCCTTAGGTCTTATATTTGGAAGCTCAAATGCTCCTACATCATACTCCTGAGGTTGAAAACATCCATGATCTCCTGATCATGTGTTTTCACTAGCTGATATCAAAGTCCTCCTGGATCCCAAACTTGAGTTTGTAGTTGTCCAAATGCTTTGCACCCTTGTTACTGCTGCATAATTATTTTCTGTTGACCCACTCTTTTCCTTTCAATCATCTAAAAATTATTATTTATCATCTCCTTTGCTTCTAGTCTTATCCATCTGGACTGCTCCATCATCAATTCCCATAACTCTTCAATAACAAAATCAATTTATGTTATCTTCATCTCTTGAAATCCTTTACTGTCTTCATTAACATCTGCTTGGGTTGCATATCCTTGTTGTATTTTTTTTCCATTGTCTGCATTACATTTTTAGTTCCACACCTATGTATATTATCAAGGATTTGAGAACATTCATGTACCCAATAATACACATTCTCCAATTCCACACTTAATTTATGGAATCTTTCCTGCAAATTATGCTCTTGAATTTGATTAAAACAACATATAAATGTCAATTTTTTCATACCTTCACTTACCAAATCAACAACATCCTCATTATCCAATTCCATCATTACTTCTTTGTACTCTTCTGTAGCCCAATGTAACATTTCCTCAATAGAAATATATCCAAGCCAATTCACTGGCTTATTTGTATCTTCAACATCCTCAACAACTTCATTCTCCAAGTATCCACAATCTTTCTTCTCATTGTATTCATAAAAAAATGATGTCTCAATCTCTGACAAGACGAAACTCAAAATATGTATGTTTTCTATGGATTTACAATCTCCATAACCTCCATACATACACCAATTGTTAGTTCAAAACTATTAAGCTCTATTATTTCCACCTTCATATTTTGTTGTTCTGAATACCCAATGCCTTCATTTTGATTCTTTGTTGAAGATATCTTTATCAAAAAAAAATCTTCGTCTATATGTCCAATATTCCTATCTTCTATTGGCCTCCTTGCTTAAGTTCTCTTTTCTCTTTCTTCTTGAGACATTTTTTCAATCCCATCATCCTTTTGTGCTTGGTTTCTCGCAACTACATTTTCCTAGGGTTTCTCATATTCCTCCATCCAATGAATGGGGGTTTCTACATCATCCTCAAACATTAATTCTTGCTCAGGTTCACACCAATGAACTCCTTCATCTTTCTCCATCTTTATAACAACTTCAAACAATTATCCCTCTGTACTATCTCTTTGTCTTGAGCATTTCTTCTGAATTCCTTTTTATTCAACATAATTTAAATTATGTGTTGTTTTAATGCTTGTAGAAAGCATATCTCCATCCTCTTTAGCCTTTATGACAGTCTCAAATAATTGTCCAACTTCTTCCTCTATATAACCTGCAATCACATACAATGGGTTTAAATAAAAAATATGAGGGTCACTATCCTCATCCAATTCCTCTATTAGCACATCATCATGTTGATATGAACTATGCAAAAAAGTTCATGAGACTTTCTGCAATTATGTCTTTCTCTTCATATCCTCCTCCAAGGATATATCCTTCCTCTCGTTCACAATAAAAAATATGCATCCCATACTCATCTACTCTGAGTTCCTTCTTCAATTTGGCTTACATCCTTTGTCTCGACTTCGCCTATAGTGAATGCCATCTCACTTTATTCTTTCTCAGTATCTAACCATAACATTGGTATTTCTGACCTTAATCTAGCAACTTCTTTATCATACTGATTCTTTATTTCCATTCAACCAACTCCCTACCAAAGTCTTCTTCACTCATCCTTAATATGCCATTTGCCTTGGCATCATTTTTCCTTCTCTTATTGTGGCTTCCTTCATGACTATCAGTAGTCATCTTCTCTTCCTTCTATGAACTCTCCTTTCCCACTTGTGAGATGCAATGAGCCTCATTTATCTCTTTGTAACAAGTCTCCTTCTTGTTACCAATACCGAGTCATCCTCTTGGCATCTACCTGGTTCTATGCAACATAACCTTTCTTGAGAACTCCTTCTCATCAACTTCTAAGGTTGGTTGGTTTTTTCATTCCAACTCCTTACCTTAACTTGAGAACCTATGTTGTTCTCATCTCTCAACAACTTACTTTACTAAATCTTCCACAAGCATTGCTCTGATACAATTTTCACTCTACAACTTCCTTGTTGTACAATTCTACTATTACCTGCATCCACAATACATTTTAGACCAAATCAATTTACAATTTTTTTACCTGAGAGATATTTCTCCATGATCTCATTCCTTCTTTTAGCTAGAACTCCTAATCAGATCCCAAATCTAAACTCAATTCTCATCTTTGTTTCATATGCAACTCTGCAATTTTGCATGTATCCACCTACTAGAACAATCTCCAATATATGTAAAGAACATCGGTGTTCTTTCACTTCTCCAAAAGTGCAACCTCTGCAAATTTCTAATCCACCATAACATTCAATTTCCGAAGAGCGTACTCTACTTTGATACCAAAACATATGACCTAGTCCAAGTCAAAACCCATAGTTAGGTAGTCTCAAATATTTTCCATTTGATCTATAAGTCCTCAAAGGGACTACCATATGATCTCTGCAGTGAATACTTCACTCTTTGTAGTCTATAAAAACACTAAAAACTTCTCTACATAGTGTCCTTCAATATTTGATGAGGTTTCTTCTTAAATTGATCACATGAAATGGATCAAATTTTTTTTCGTTCCCTTTGATGTAACATCCTCGGCCATCCAGGTCAGGCCATGCTACTCCAGAAAACACTTTCATTCTCTGATACCATACTGTAACATACCCAACATCCAACTAGGCTATGCCACGTAAAATTTTCGAACTTCATGCAATTAAAACATATACACACAGAACTCTTGCAGAACTTTATATATAAAACATAAATAGACAAATACATATTGTAAATGCACATATTCATATGGAAATGACAATAAGCATATACATGCAACATATAAATGAAATTCCCATAAATACAACACATAAATAATAATGCAACATATAAATTAACACACAATTGACACTTATCTTGGTAATAATATCACCGGCTATGTGCAGACCTTCCACAAACCTCCCATCCTTAGACCACACTGCTCATCACTTTCAGTAGTGATTCACCCCCGAGTTGGGACTAAAATCCACCCAAGTAAAGGTATTCCTAACTAGGATGATGTATCATGGACAATAGGAAAGACTTTGTCACAGGTGCTAACTCAAACTAACATCCTACAGTCCCTCATTCCCCACATGCCTGTCCCACCCCAGGAAGTGTGCCCCTTCTCTTCTCAACAGTCCTTCAATTGCCCCACTTCCTTTCTGGGCTTCAACAACAGGCCGGACAGGAAGTCTCAGAGCCCTGCCGCTGCAGTTTAACACCTTCAGAAATCAATTCCCAACAATTCTCTCACCTTGAGAGATTGCTCATGGGCCTGACAACCTGCCTCTTCAATATCCCATGGGCCTGAAAACCCACTTCTTCAGTCCATATCCCAAGCTAACTAGGTACACAAACATGTATGGGTACAAATACATGCCCAGGTATAGTGAGAGGAAGGTATGGAGGACAACTGCCTGAGTGAGTGAATGATCATGGAATCCTCGAATGGATAATTGAATGATTGCATGAATGGATGAATGCCCCCCAAAATGAACTAAGTCCAAACTATATGTATGCATGTTCCCAACTTGACACTTGTCATGTTGGGAGCTACTTTGGCCCACTTGTCCCCATCCTTAGAACTTAGGATAAAATAATTTTCCATACTTTATGATTTAAGGAATATTAATATAATATTCCTTTTTGGCTTAAGCTCCCTAGCTTAGCCCTTTTTCTTAACTTTTATCCCCCCCTTTCCCTAACTAGTGGAGTTTAGTCCCCATACTCTTTTATCATGGTCAGTCTGCACACAACAATGTATTTTATATTAATGATAAGACATATACCAAAATAATCTCATTGGCCTTTAGCATCTAGGCTCTCTGGCCTAATACAAAACATAAGCCTCCTAGCTTATAATAATTGGATCACCAACCTATAAAACACAATATATACACAAAGGCTCCCTGGCCTCAGAATCATGTGCATTTAATTTGTTGTGCGTGGTATCCTGGAATGTGCACACTTCATCATTTTAGTGCGCAGTACATGCACGCACTGTCCATGAAAGGTGCATACAAAAATGATATCAAACAACTCACCAGCTTAAGTACATTTGCATTTTACATTTACAATTAGGTTCATCCTAGGGGTATTACAATCCCCTCCCCTTATTTATGCATTGTCCTTAGTGCATTATGTACACATATACCACAAAATTTAAAAAAATCCTCAAAACGATGCGGGTATTCTTCTCGAACTGCATCCTCATGCTCCCAAGTAGTTTCCTCAAGACCGTACCAGGTCCATTGGACGTTTACAAGCCCTATGAATCGATTCCAGAGCTGTTTGATTTTTCGATCCAATATGTGTATCGAATGCACTTGGAAAAAACCTTCTTGCTCCACCTCAATTACATTCCAATCAATAACATGATTAGCATCAGGTACATATTTCTTTAGCAATGATACATGGAATACATTATGAATAGACATAGATGCAGGCAATGCAATCATATAAGCTACTGGGCCAATCCTCTCTAGGATTTCAAATGGCCCACAATAGTGAGCTGCCAACTTTGAACAATTTCCCAACTTCAAGAAACTTTTGTTGGCCTTCACTTTCAAGAATACATGGTCCCCAACTTTAAATTCCCCGTGTGTTTTGCCTTTATCAGCATAGTTTTTCTGCCTGTCTTGGGCAACCTTTAAATTTTGTTTTATTTTCAACATTTTCTCCTCTTCCATGAGTAAATATGGCCCAACCACTACTCTATCTGTTGGATTATCCCAGCTTACCAATGTGTTGCACTTTCTTCCATAAAGTGCCTCAAATGGGCTCATCTTTAGAGATGTTTAGTACCCATTGTTATAAGCAAACTCTACTAAGTGTAGGTAGACATCCCATTTTGATGGTTTATACATCACATACATCCTCAACATATCCTCAATCACTTGATTCACCCTCTATATTTTTCCATCTGATTCTAGATGATAAATTGTACTAAAATTCAAATTTGTTCCAAATCCATTAAATAATCCTTTCCAAAAATTTGAGGTAAATTTTGGATCTCTGTCAGACACGATTGTCTTGGGTATACCATGTAATCGAGCAATTTCTCTCATATAAATATCAACACTGTTGGCTTCCTTGTGAGTGAGATTTACTGGAATAAAATGGGAATCTTTAGTAAGTTTATCCACCACTACTATGATATAATCATGTTGCTTGTTTGTTTTGGGCAGTTTGGTGATGAAATCCATTTTTACAACTTCCCATTTCCACTCAGGAATGAGTAATGGTTGTAGCAACCCAACTGGGTGTCTATGTTCGACCTTTACCTTTTGACATTCCAAACATTTGACAATAAAATAAACAACTTATTTCTTCACTCCTGACCAATAATATTGGCTCTTGACATCTGCAATAGTTTTCTGATAAGTTGGGTGCCCAGCGTAAGGTGCATTATGCATTTCTCTCAATATCATATTTTTCAATTCCTGGGAATTTGGTACATAAATTCTGCCCTTGTACATGAGAATTTCATCATTATCTAGCTTATATTATTCAATTTTCTGCTACAAAATATCTTGTTGTAATTTTGCCCCTAATTCCTTGTATTGCAAATCTAATTTTGCAACCTCCAAAATTTTGTCTTTCAAATCTGATTGGTACATGCCAATGGTTGTAGCATGTAATTCATGCACTCTTCTATTGAGTGCATCAACCACTTTGTTCTCTTTCCCCTTGATATGCTTGCTTAAACCTTTTCCCCATGAGGTAGTGTCTCCATTTCCTCAAGGCATGCACTATGGCTTCCAACTCCAAATCATGAGTGGCATAGTGTCTTTCATGCTCCTT
>JZKD02S1684484.1:57470-68178 GCA_000966675.3 Picea glauca
TGGAAACTCTTTTCACAATCCAATGTCCATTGAAACTTCACACCCTTCTTTTGCAAGGAAGTGATTGGGTGTGCAATCTTTGAGAATCATTCAATAAATCTCCTATAGTAGCCTGCAAGGCCCATGAATGATCTTACCTCTGTCACATTCTTTGGCGCTGACCATTCTATAATGGCTTCTATCTTCTCAGGATCCACTACTATCCCATCCTCTAAAATGATATGTCCCAAATAATGAATTTGTTTTTGATAAAATGAGCACTTGCTCAATTTGGCATACAATTGATGCTCCCTTAATACTTGTAATAGCATCCTCAAGTGGTTTTCATGCTCTTCCTCTAAATTAGAATATATAAGAATGTCATATAGAAATACAATGACAAACTTATCCAAGTATTCTCTAAAAATACCATTCATTAAACAGATGAAGACAACTGGTGCATTGGATAATCCAAAGGGCACCACTGTGAATTCATAATGACCATACCTTGTTCTAAAATCAGTCTTGTTGATGTATTCTTCTTTAATTCTTACTTGATGATAACCGGACCTAAGATCAATCTTGGAGAATATTTTTGCATCTTTAAGCTGATCAAAGAGGTCATAAATCCTTGGCAAAGGATACTTATTCTTCACAATTACCTTGTTCAACTGCCTAAAGTCAATGCAAAGTCTCAATATTCCATCCTTTTTCTTCACAAATAAAACTAGGGCACCCCAAGGTGACACACTTGGGTGAATATACCCCTTCTTCAAGAGCTCTTCAAGTTGCATTTGCAATTCCTTCAATTCTGGTGTACTCATCCTGTATGGAGTCTTGGATACTGGAGTTTCTCCAGGAATCAAATATATGGAGAAATCAATGTATCCTTTAGGGGGTTATCTTTGTATTTCCTTAAACACATCTTCAAACTCTTTTAGGACTACATAATCTTCAATATTTGACACCTTATCTTTAGGTGTCTCTTCCATACGTGCTGCAAATATTTGACACCCTCTTCTGTAACATTTCTTCAATTGCAATGCTGAAATTTCTCTGACCGTTACTGCCCTGGGAAGTCCCTTCACTTTCCTTAGGTTCCCTTTCTCATCCAAGAAAGTAAATTCCTTGTTATGACAGACTAGGATAGCATGATGTTGGTCCAACCAATCCATCCCAATTATATAGTCATAGGAACCTAAAGGCAATATGTTCAAATATGCCTTGGTGTTCAGTCCATTCATTTCCATAAGACATAACTTAACCATCTCATTAAATTTTCTTATGGCTCTGGTAGCCAACTACACCAACCAAGATTTTCCATGCTTGCTTCTTGGAAAATGAAAATCCACCATCTTAGGATATATATAAATATGACTATCTCCCGAATCAATTAAAATAGCAATGGTTCAGTTGTTGATCATACCTTCCACTTCAATCATATGTGATTGATACTCTGCTTGCTTATTGTCCAAGGCTGCATAGATCCTTGGTACATTTCTTCCCATGTCCTCCACTGTTTCATCTTGTTTCACATTGTGAACAATACTCAATTTTTCACCTCTGTGAGGACAATCTCTGAACATATGATCTCCTTTACAACCCCAACATGAATAGGTGGCTTCCTTGGCCTTTGACCCCCTATCTCAATCGTTCTGGGTTCTCTAGAAGTTGGTTGTCCCTAAGAATTATTTCTGATGAATGGTGGCTTAGTTCCCTTTTTCCTTTGATCCATCTTGAATTTCCTTTTGTCCTCCCAATATTTTTGGAAAGTTGGACTTGATTTTTGTTGATCATATAGGCATTTAGCTTGCCTTATGGTATTCTCCAATGTTTTGGGATCATCATATTGTATTTTGTCACTGATGAATGATGGCAATCCACTAAAATACCTCTGAATCTTAACTATCTCATCCTTGATGAAAGAAACATACTTCAACAGTTCTAAAAACCTTCTTTCATATTCATCTATGGTCATACTCCCAAGCTTGAGTTCAAAGAATTCTTTCATTTTCTTGTCATAGTATCTCTTAGTCAAGTATTTATTTTCAAAATAATTCTTGAATTCCCTCCAAGTAACACTTTTCTCTTTAATGTGTTGCACCTACACAATTTGATCCCACCACATGGATGCCTTTCCATTGAGTTGATAGATGGTAATTTGTCCTTTTGCATGAGATGAATAATTATGCAATTGAAAATACTTTCTCATGCCCAACATCCATATCTTTGCATCTTCATCCTTGTGCTCACAATCAAATGTAGGAGGTTTGATTTTGTTCATTTCTCCTTGTAGCTCATCCATCCCAGACCCCTTATGCTTCCTAACAGAGGATGGACTTGATTTGTTGTGTGCTCTCTTATTGGAATGCCTTGGGGACTGACGATGATGTCTGCTAACACTTCTAGTTCTTCTTTTCTCATCGGGAGACCTGTGACTTTATGATTTGCTTGAGCCACTCTCCTTATCCAATTTATTTTCTATTTTGTTCAAGCTCTGCATTAACTTCATGTTGAATTCCTCTTGCTTCTCCTTGGCTCTCATAATCCTTTCATTATCATATTTATGGCTTTGGACATCCTTCTATCAATTTTTAATGGTCTCTACCATATTCATGTTTTCATCCCTTCCTTCTCCATGTCCATTGGAGTTTGTTCCTTCAATTCCCAAATTGACATCCATCCCTCTGATCTCATGTTCCTGACTGTAAATCCCTTGTGCATATTCCATTCCTTTGGACTCTCTGTTAACACTGATCTGATCTAGTTGTTTTCAACTCTGCAAAATGTGCAGCCAACAAAACTTTGTGAGGTTAATTGACTCAACAATTTCATGAAAAATATGAACCATTTTGGTTCAATAATATATAAGAATTATTTCTTCTGATTTCTTGAAAACTTGAATACCTAGATCAATTTTCTGGGTGAATATTTATATTCCACTTTCCAACACCTTTCCAACACCTACTCCCATGCTCAATTTTGAGTCTTGAGCAGAAAGTTATGGTTATTTGAAAATTTCCCATTAATTTTTCTGTTAACACTTCACCTTAGCACAACTCTAAGTTGTAATTATGCATTTTTGCACCTACTCCATTGGATTTTTTGTAAGATCTCAATTAGGTTTTTTTATATACATATTTTGGACAGTTTGTCAAAGTTTCACCTCTTTTTGGGTTCTAGGCTACTAGTTACAACCTGCTAAAGTTCTAGGCCAATTCGTGGTTTTGGTCTGGAATGCTACAGGTACCTTCTTTGCCATATTAAACATTTTTAACATGCCCAGAAATTTAATTCAGCTCTAGGATTTTCTTCTATGGTTCAATATATTTTCATTGACTTCTCCTGGACCTCAATCTCATTCTGGAGCAGAAATTTATGGAACTTCGAAGTTAGTTGGGTCTTAAAATTTACCCTCCATTGTTTGTCCTGTAACTTTCTCATAAAAGCTCTATTTGATGAATGGTTTACACCATTATAAATCTCTCTTTAGGCTCTTTTATTTGAGCTATACAGACAAAGTGTACCTTGGTAAAGTGTTGGTACTCTCTATTCTCATGGTTTTTGAGTAGCTAAAAACGATGTTAAGGGCCTCAAAAATGCACTGCAAAAAGATGGTGTTCAAACAATATAAAATGTCGTAGAAAATAACTGGTTTTCTGCGATTGTTCACCATCCAAACGAATTCGTGTGCAAAAATTTCAGCCTGTACATCCATATATAGCATGTGCAACAACACCACAAGGTAATTCATGCTCCGCACATCTATAACTATCATGGATCACTTCTCTGTAGCGCCAATAACTGGCGCACACTACTTTTGTGTCATGCACCAATAACCACCACACAAAATTTTGGTTCTTGCACTAATACCTGTTGCACGCAATTTTTTTTGTCGCATGCTAATATTCCACACACATTTTACTCTTCGTGTTGCACCATGCCAAATTTTAGTACGCCCCCAACATGCACCAGTACTTTGTGCGCACCATTAACTAGACCATCACACGACAACAAATACCCACATTATGTGTGCACCAAAAAAATTCTTCTATGCTCTTTCAATACTGCGCACACCACACATGCCATTAGTATGCATTTTCACACCACGTGCGCCAGTATTACGCATGTGCCACTCAATACGCACCGCGTAATGCTAAATTTAGCATGCACACCCGCACGCCAATATTTTTTTGTGCAACGCACCACTTGGCCAAATTTATCATGAATTTAACAAAAAAAATTGGGGCTTTTCCCAATTCCATGTCGTTGCTTCTAAATTTTACCATGGACACTCTGTAACTTGAAATTTGGCCACTTCGAAATCAATCTCTGTTAAATTTCTCTTCAACTCAACTTCCTCGGCCCATCCAACCTCAGTGTTGAAAACTGAAGATCTGATACCATATTGTAACATCCTCGGCCACCCAAGTTGGGCCATGCTACTCCAAAAAACGATTTCATTCTTTGATACCACACCGTAACATACCCAACATCCAACTTGGCTATGCCGCGTAAAATTTTCGAACTGCATGCAATTAAAACATATACACACAGAACTCTTGTAGAACTTTATATATAAAATGTAAACAAACAAATACATACTATAAATACATAGATTCATACGGAAATGAAAGTAAGCATATACATGCAACATATAAATGAAATGGCCATAAATATAACACATAAATAATAATGCAGCATATAAATTAACACACAATTGACACTTATCTTGGTAATAATATCATCAACTGCATGAAGACCTTCCACAAACTTCCCAGCCTTAGACCACACTGCTCATCACTCTCAGCAATGGGTCACCCCTGAGTTGGGACTAAAATCCACCTGGGTAAAGGGATTCCTAACTAGGATGATGTATCATGGACAACACGAAAGACTTCGTCACATGTGCCAACTCAAACTACAACCTACAATCCCTCATTCCCCACATGCTTGTCCCACCCCAGGAAGTGTGCCCCTTCTATGCTCAATAGTCCTTCGACTGCCCCACTTCCTTTCTGGGCTTCAACAACAGGCTGAACATGACGTCTCAGATCCTTGTAGTTTCATTTTATCACCTTTGAAAATCAATTCCTAGCAATTCTATCACCTTGAGAGATTTCTCATGGGCCTGACAACCCTCCTCTTAAATATCTCATGGGCCTGACAACTTGCTTCTTCAGTTCATCTTGCAAGCTAACTAGGTACACTAACAGGTATGGGTATAGATATAGGTTCAAGTACAGTGACAGGAAGGAACAAAGGACAACTTCTTGTGTGAGTGAATGATCATGGAATCCTCGAATGGATGAATGAATGATTGCATGAATGGATGAATGGCCCCCAAAATGAACTAAGTCCAAACTATATGTATGCATGTTCCCAACTTGACACTTGTCATATTGGGAGCTACTTTGGCCCACTTGTCCCCATCTTTAGAACTTAAGATCAAATAATTTTCCATACTTTATGATTTAAGGAATATTAATATAATATTCCTTTTTGGCTTAAGCTCCCTAGATTATCCCTTTTTCTTAACTTTTATCCCCCCCTTTCCCTAACTAGTGGAGTTTATTCCCCCATACTCTTTTATCATGGTCGATCTGTGCGCAACGATGTATTTTATATTAATGATAAGACATATACAAAAATAGTCTCACTAGCCTTTAGCATCTAGGCTCTCTGGCCTTATACAAAACATAAGCCTCCTGGCTTATAATAACTAGCTCACCAGCATATAAAACACAACATATACACAAAAGGCTCCCTGGCCTCAAAATCGCGCGCACTTAAGTTGATGCATGTGGTATCCTGAGATGTGCACACTTCATCATTTTAGTGCGTAGTACATGCACGAACTGTGCCATGAAAGGTGCATACAAAAATTATATCAAACAACTCACCAACTTAAGTACATTTGCATTTTACATTTACAATTGGGTTTGGCCTAGGGGTATTACATCTGATGTGTTCTCTATTCTAGATTGAGGATCCAAACATCTCCATTATACCCGATGAATTTCAATTCATTAATTTGAGCTCTCTATGGCTCTCTAGTGCATTATATGTTTGCAAGCGCTATAGCAGTCATTTCCCTCTCATCCTATAGAACCTCATTCTATAACCATAGGCTTGTGCGGAGGAGGCTCTATCTATAAGTCCCTGAGTATAAGATCTTATTCACCATACAACACAATCCCATAACCGTGTGCTAAGTGTTTCGGGGGCTAAGTCCTTGACTCAAATATCCATGCAAAGGACCCCTGAAATCCTTATTACTCTGACATATGTAAATACCTTCAACGACTAGGATAATTTTGCATCCCAACCCAGAATTAAATCACGATCAAATTCTCCACATGAAATAAAAATACATCCATCAATCTTCTCTTCTTTGATCACGATTAAAGGGTTGATATTTCTTCTACACCTCACTTGTGATTCGATGGTTGGGACTTAATCAAACCTTGGGCAAACGACTACAATTGTACTGATTTTATGACTAGATCTAACGGTCAATATGACCTCGACATGGTTCCAATGATTCCTGTAGGTTCCTCCTTAAGCTTAATGTGATATGGATTATCTATATTGTGAATGATCAATGATCATCAAATAGATTCCACAATTTAGATCATCCTTATAATTTTTATCCTCCAATGAGCGTTTCGACTATAACTCTCTTCCTCGACTCACAAACTTCCAATTTGAACCGAGACCTGCAACACACAATTCCTCAGATATATATGGCCTTGTTAACACTTGTAAATAAATCTTAATAACCCTATGACTGAGGTATTTATCCAATGAGACAAAGGCTTCGTTATGACAAAGCTCGAAATAAAGCTTTATTTTCTCTTATATTTGGAAGCTCATATGCTCCTGTATCAAAATACCTTCTCAAAATTCAAATATGATGCTTTCCAAGGATTCAATATTCACAAACACCATCCTTTAGATCTATAGAAGGTAAGCCCAAAACCATGTTCAATGTATTTATTTGTTGAAAACTACAAAAGTCCAGTGACCCAATCTACCATGCTACAAACACTTCACTTTGTTAGCATCAACAAAAAAATAATGGAAATATTCGTAGTAATTAGATTTGATAAAATTAGAGAACATATGCAACCTATCATAAACATCAACATATCTAGTAAGCATGCCATGGATTTTGTTCATAAATTCTTTCATTACAAAATGGCTGGACTAAAATTAAACATTCTTATCAGTTTGAGTCATATAATAGACAAACAAAAAAATTGTATTTATAATTGGTACATGATAAACATCTTTTATCAGATCAATTTAAACATTAATGTTAGTGGGACCAAAATACAATGCATTTTTATTACCAAATATAGTTTTTTTATCACAATTTTTGTCTATATTTAAGGCATTAAACAATGAATCCTCTCTATCATATGATGATTACAACCAAAATACTCTATCTATTCACTATAAGGATGAAACGGGAAAATATTTAGAAGTATCTATATCAAAGGTTTTATCCTGATTTTGGGAGTGATTTTATCATTAATTGGACATAGTAAGCTCCTTGACTTGCTTCTCAAGGTCTTGAAATTGCTTGAGACATTGATCTTCCAAATGCCATGGTTTTCCACATTATCTATAACACTTCTTTCTCGCCTTCTTCTTTTTGTATTGCTTTCTCTATGCTTGACACTAAGATTCCTTTTAGAAATTACTATTTTCCTCCTAAAATTCTTATGTTATTTTTGCTTCCTTCTTTCTACACAAGCTTGTTTCTTTGAGGCTATCCTCCCTAGATTTTAGAATTTTTCTTGTTCTTCAATTAAGGCATTACAAAAGGTATCAAAATCCATAGCAAGACCATCACCCCAAAACACAATATTTTTATTCCAATAAGTGTAAATGAGAACTTCATATATAACACACAATTTTTGGAGGATGATATCAATAATATCATTATCTTTCTTCTTCAAGTTGGTGACACATTCCTCTAATTGTAATTGTAGCTGCTCCATATGAACCAAGTAGTTTTCAATTTGGTTCGATTTATATGGAACCAATTGTATCTGTTTTTTCTCAAGCTCAATACCCTCTGTCTCATTAGGTATAAAGAATATCTTCTCAAGAGTGTTCCACACATCTGTAAAAATTTCTGAATTTTGAACATGGAATTGTAAATCATTTGAGAAATGGATGTCTATGAGATCTTGAGACTTTCCTAAATTATTATTTTACCTTCTTATCATCATAATCATTGTGGTAATATAAAAAACATATCTTTGAAGTAAGGATTCAAAACACTACTCAAGAAATAACATCATATCCTCCCACTAGACAATCCACCCATCATCACCTCTAGGTCTAGGCAATAAATTACAAGTGGTTTGAATATAAGTGATATAGATTGGTTAAGTAAGTGTGAAACACTCAAAATGAATCATGTCAAGTATGTTTGTATATCTTTTTAGTGCCATAGAAAATAAAAAACCAAAGGCATTGGTGGTCAAATAAAGTGGTCATTCCATTAATATGCATTGCCCTTATACTAAAATAATCAAAATAGAAGGAATTATACTTCGAGATCATGCCTTCATCATCCTTTCCTAACCTTTTAAAAAATTACCAAATAAATCACAACTCCAAATAGTCATGGTGTCATAATATACTACAGTCATAAAGCCTTAACCCTTCCTTGAGGGTTATGCAAGTTTCATTTTCACTAGATGGAATCCTCACCACCAAATCTCTCTCTTTATCCCATTGATTGTCCATCATGTTAAGCTCACCATAGATTAGTCGCGAGGCATATAGAATCATGTCATACATCCACTTCCAAATAGTTTATCCCTTAACAACATCATTAGAAGCATAGTTGTTGATGAGGGTTAATAGTCCTATGTTAAGATTCAAAATAGTCCATAGTTACTTTCATGTAGGGTCAACGTGCCAGCCAAAAAACTTAGAGGCAAGATGAGGGAATGTAAGGGTGATGACATGCAACATTTCCCATCAGGATTGGTGATCAAAATAAAAACACTTATCACCCCATGAAATAAAAAATAAGGCACACATAACAAAAATGCAATAATTTTGACTACCTACAAACACATAATATCCATTGTATGCCAATCAAAGTCATGATCTAATGGAATGCGTATTTCTTTCTAGGATCACTCAAGCCATAGATATTCCATGAAGCAACATTCAATGGGAACTTACTGTGTCATGCACCTCCTCCTTGTACTCCTTCAAGCCTTCAAAAGCACTATGAGGGTTTGAAATTTTAGTAGGTTTGCATGAGAAAATCCAATTATCTAATGTAATAGATTTGACCTTTTAAGAAGGTAATCAATTGAATCCTACTTGGAAATTGAATCCTATGGTGCATCCTTCTTTGTTGTGTAGGTCTCGAGACCTATTGGAGTAGTGCCCTATTAATTGGAGGATCGTGAGGCCTACTAGAGTTGAATGTGACTGCATTTTTCTAGGTTATTTCCTTGAATAGTCTTAATTCAATGCATAATTTGGGTCTAGCCTCCTCGATATCATTGTTAATATGAGCATTAATTTTGGTTGTAGGTTTTTTGTAGGTGGGTCCATTGAGGGGTTGACTAAGACATTAATAGGTAGTTAGATATAAAGCTCTAGGCTTCGACATTAGAAGAAAGTACCAGGTAGATCAATATGCCTAACATGTCATTCAATCAAATTTTCACCTACCATGATGTGGATAAATTGATTTATTCTCTAAACTAGATTAACCTTAACACAAAGCCTATGTTGGGGCACAAGGTTGAAAATTTACTCAAGCTCATAACAAATGAAGCCACCAACAAGGGCCACCATATGTTTAAATAAAGACCTAAGTTGCATGAGGAGACTAAAAAAATTAAACCCACAATGGTCAAGATAACTGAGCTACCTAGTCGACAATGTGCCCTTCATTGCAACAGGAAAAGACAACTAGAGTGTTCCTACAAATCCAAGGACCGTGCATAATGACCTCACAAACATGATCTTTATTAATGAATTTGAATAAAAAGAGCCTTTAGTTGAGTTGTGAGTGTGGATATAATGCCACCCACATGACTCCCAAACTTATCATCAACCTAGTGCCTAATAACAATTTCAAGAGGAATATGACCACAAACATAGGGACAACATGGAGTGGGCATCCTTATTGAAGTGTATGAAAATGCATGTAAGGATATTTAAGTTTTTCAATATTTATATTTGTATGATGATATATCATTCAAGAGGAATATGACCACAAACATAGAGACAACATGGGGTGGGCATCCTTATTGAAGTGTATGAAAATGCATGTAAGGATATTTAATTTTTTCAATATTTATATTTATAAGATGATATATGATATGATTAGGGAACTTTAAAAAATATTGGAGAGATAAAATTTAATTATTGTTAAAATTTGTATGATAAATAGTAAATTTTCAAATTTTTTATAATAAAAAATTAATATATTTTTTTATAATTAAAAAATACAAATTTTCATTAAAAAATTATACAAAATTAAAAATTAATTACACTAAAGACGTTCTTTTAAGAAAAAGGTTCCTGAGAAGTTTCCTCATCTATCCGAAATATATTAATCGAGTTGTAGAATGTCCATCACTAAAATAAGAACTAAAGTGCAATGATTCAGATCTCATCAACATCAATTTATCAACAAAACAAACAATGACAAAAATGACAAAAGCGCACAAGGATCCCT
>JZKD02S1684495.1:20446-36310 GCA_000966675.3 Picea glauca
ATCATTTTGGCACTTATGGGCCTTGGATTTTGATTATTTGAGTTGTGTTGGAATCATAATGGAGAAAATCATACAACTAGTTTGTTCCGATGATGAAAATTTCACTTTGACAAACGCTAAAAAATTACGCTCAAAAGCATTTTTTAATGGAAGTTAGGGTCCTGCTTTCGCTAGTGCTTCACCCAAAATTTATTCCACAATTTCCTGTGTCATCTCTGATATATAGGGTCTTATTTCATCCATTTATGATGCAGTGATGCATCAGTAGTGTGAAATTATAAATCTGCCAAAACAACCAACTGACGTTCAGAGCGCTTGGTACTGTCTAGGAGTTGGGGGGATTGAATTTCTTCCAAAGTATGTTTTAGAGCCAGCGTAAGACCAACTAGTGTTGTGGTTAACCCATTTGACGCTATACAGTGCTTTTACAATCCAAATTTAATCATGAAATCAAGAAGCGCAAACTAAACAGGCTAGTATGGCATGTGCGATTAAAGTTGCTAGCGACACAGACAGATTCTATTGTGACTATGATCATGAAGTGGATCAAGCGTGGTAGGTATCAATTACTATTTATCCATCTAGGCGTGGAGAGCTCAATCACTAGAAATGTTAGGAGACTAACTAATAGGCTCAGCAAGAAGGAACCGAGCTAGAGGAGGATAAGATAGGATGAAGGCAAAGGTGGGCCTTGCTAGCTAGTTCAATGTTAGATAAAGAAAGAAGATCATCATCGATGCACTTGGCGATGACGAGGGGTCGATATCCTTCTTATGGCGCCTCAGATACGGGAGAGGGAAAGTCATCAATGAGTAGTGCATCGGCGAGGGAAAGATGAACCGCGTTGATATGTGGTGTAACAAAGTAAGAGGGAGGGGAAATGTCGATATGCAGTGCATCAACAAAAGTTGAAGGAAGCTAGATGGTAAAATGCATGTGCACAGAGAAGGTAATCGCATGGACACTATTGATGTGTGAGTGTGATCATGCCCTCTTCACCGGTGATAATAACATGTGTAGTGAGGTTTAGCGGAAGCACGTCGGTGCATCAGTCAAGTTCGAAGGATGGTGGTCTATGTATTGACAAAGAGATTATTGGCACGCCAATATGGAGGTGGAAGAAGGGATGTGCTCATCGATACACTTTGTATCGAAGTAGGGAGAGGGGACTCGTTGAAGTGAGGATCGATGGCTCGAAGTGATTGGTGGAGAAACTGGAAATGGTAAAGTAGGGAGAGTGTGAGGAAAACTCAGGATTAGTCGTTTACACGAGAGAGACATAGTGTGAGGGTCCTAGTTGGAAGAATTGGAGGTGGCCCAGGTTCTTATCTTAGAAAGACGCTAAAACAAGAAAATTGCAAAGTTGTTGTGCGCGCACAACAAATTGTAATACATTGGGCGAAGCTAGAATCTCTACTAATCTTTCCTAACTAATAAGCAGACAATGTAGAAGGTCATGAAAGTTACTTTTAAGTTCGAAAAATTAAGGAAATAATGTGCAATAGTTACCTGAAATATTCCATCATGGTGGCCTCACCGGTGATGCTTGCATGTCGGCTAGTGGAGTTCGTCTATTGTAAATAGAGGACGTGTTATGATGAGATTTATTTCCTTAAATTGTGTCGATGATCCGACTTGGTATTTCTGTCATGGGGATGATATATATTTTTGGATAAATAAAGACTCTTTATCAAGTGTGTATATAGATATCTCTCAGGTGTTGCTCCAATTCCCACGAGCATCCATAGCCCTGATGGAATCACAATAGCATTACAGACCTTGCTTCGCTGCTAGCGAGCATCCATAGCCTCGACGAAGATATCTGCATGTCCCCTAGTCGGGTCAAACTTTCCTTTCCATTCCTTCTCGATTTAGTTAGTGCATGTTTAGAATTCAATGGATGGCGAAAGTGGTGGATTTTATCCTGATAGGGGATGATTGTCAGCTATTGGGATTTCTTTGAATATTTTTCGCACCTGGATACATAGGTTATACCTTGTTGGTTTTCATTCTTTAGACTTTGACATTTCTCCCTTCACACAACCAGATACTTAGTGTGTTGAAGGTTCCTCCAATACATAGGATTTTCTCACCAACCAGTTTGCAAGGATGGTCGCTGATTAACAACTATGTTAATTCATGGTTTAAATGTTGTCACAACATTCCCAGATAGTCCTAATGCATGTTCAAACAGAGACCCTTCATCCAAATCATAAGCTAGGCAATATATGCAGGATGATTTGTGCCTTCTCCAGTGCGAGGAGTTGCCTATAAAGACAGACGAAGGTGATAAGATTGTATGTCATTAAATATAATCAGAGATCATAAGACAAACAAAATTTAAGAATTGAACTGCTTTGAAGGGAAAATATGAAAGAATGAGAAGAGAAAAGTTGGATTAGGAGGTGAACTCGTCCCAAAACCTTGTTGTAACTGAGAAATTAAACCTTAGATGAATGACGATCAACAATATGTAATTAGGAAAGAAAGTAGGTTGATAAAGAAATCATAGATTGAGTGTTTCCAGGAGCTTCAAGGATATTCATGCATTCCAACCAACTAGAAGTTTGCAGCCTCCTGAAACAACTAATCCATGTGAAATCTTATACTCATATTACTTCATTCATAAGGGTTTCAATGTTGGCGTTGGTTGAGAATTACACCTCTCATCATGAATTTTTGAAGACTTCCAGTTCCATTGTCCAGCCATGTGCTTCAATGGGATAGGGTTGGCCAAGACTTCACTTCATTGTCCATCAAATTTCTTTGCTTTGGTCTTACGATATTTTCACTTGCTCTTCACGTATTCCAACTCTAAGACTTATGCTACAGCATGATATATTTAGTTTATCATAGTTCAAAATGGGTGTACAATTCCAACTATGCACTTGTATCAGTCGACATGTCTCATGATCATGTTATTTTTTTTCCTTGATTCATGTTCTTTCCCTCAAGAGAGCGCAAACTTCTACGAGAGGAATCTGCACACAAGCGAAAAAGACATATCACCCATTAGGGCTAGTGACCATTAACACGAATTGCTTTATTAGTCGATTTCAAAAAACAAATGTTAAACTAGTTAGACAATTTGACCAAATGTAATATTGCTTAAGGTAATTCCCTTCTGGAAGAGCATGTCCGTAGATATATTATAACATGAAACACAATTGAAAAATGCATTTGATCTATTATAGGACACTCAATCAAACAATAATTCTTTTGAAAACATAGGGGACCATACCTATGTGGATGTCTGAGATCAAACCATCAGTCTTACCAGTTCCAGTTGTTAAGATTCTTGAGTTGTATTGTTTTTCCTAGGTGAAAACAAAAGATATAGCATGTTGAATGATCAAGACACCTTTAAACTTCAAAAGACACCTTAAATCCCGTGACACATGGACAACTGGTATGATTCATTTTTCAAGGACCTTAGTTGCATTTCCCTAAGACGTAAAGTGTTTTTCAACATATGTTCTTTCAACAACTCAGTGTAATAAATTATTCAACCATGCATGTTAGAGTGGATGTCGATGAAGCGAAACATAATTCTTCTAGTATGACTTCATAACGAATTATGCACAAGGTTTCCTCATGATAACCATATTTAGGGAAAGATTTTAATGAGACAACGAAAAATGAAATGCGTTAAATGGAAAGGAAAAATATTTTGTACAAAAAGGAACTTAGACTAAAACAAATCATCATGAGTTGCAAACTAAACTAACTACAGCTGATGGTATTTATTGACGCAACCAAGACAAATCAAAATCTATGCTACATAGATGAAAAAAATATCAAACATCTAATCTATGCAAGCATAACAAAGTAAAAGAATCGTTCCTAATATTATTCTTAACCTATCCTGCACTTGTTGAAAGAAGCCTAGGTGAAAACATAATGCCAGTGTAGCCAATCGAGTAACTCCAAACCTCCAACCACATGTTCATCGAAGGCCAATTGCAGGGAGTCAACCAGTGAGAGATAAAATATAGGAATAATTGATTCAAGCGAGTCTCCACCGGTTGAATTTGACAGCGTTATTGTTCATTGGAAATGTGGACGTGCAGGATTCCTCCAACCAATATTGAATCATGTCATAAAATTTACAATGATCACTATATTGTTGTTGGAAGGAAATAGAAAAGGAGTGGTGCACCTAATGAGATTCAAAAATGAAATTTGTGTGTATTGTACCTTGTGAGAGAATTTCTAAGTGGATGGCATCATTCATCCTGGGGATTAAAATAAGACAATGAGAGTTTGACGTAATTATCGGCTGAAATCAGAGTGATTCATTATCAATGCAAATCTCCCTGGGTCCATATTTCACATACCACGCATGCTGAGAGGAGAGATGGTGGTGGATTGTTTGAGGGAAACATTGTCTGAAAGATAACTCCAAAGCCTCTCCTGTGACATGACTGAAATCATGCAAGGAGTGTTGGAGCATTGAAATAACATCCAAGAACGATTGATGAATTTGCCCCTAAGATGACAGAGGCTCTTAGATCAGCTCAATATATATTATTCCTTGCATGGTGATGGGTTGTTCATTCAATATAATTTCTTCATTGAGATCTAGGAAATCGTTATGCTCTGCACACTTTGTATTTTATGGTGTTAACATTTGTTCATCAATGTCAAAAATTTCAGATTGTGTAGGACTGATGAATGATAGGTCAACATCAACAATCAATTATGAAATAGTGAAGTAGTCATAAAAAAAATGGGGTTATCAAGATCGAATCATGATTCGACGTGTTCCGAAGATCCAAATTGCGAAGGATTGATAACATTATGTGGCATGGATGGACTGCCATTAAGAATAAATGATTGATTGATAAAGGTTGGACACTCTTCTTGTTATGGTTTACCATTCAATGTTTTATCACTAACAGAGCAATGTGAAGAGTGTATTGCATGATAAATAGATGGTTGCCCACATGAGTGACTACCATAAAACAGATTTGTATAACGGGAATGTAAATATTCACATTCTAAAGATGACAGTATCTCTTCAATGAGGGATTCGTCAGAGATCAAAGTAGAGTCATGATTTTCTGAAGGGGATATGGTAAATGTTTCACACTCTTAGGCTAAGGGGTCTAATATTTATGACAAGGATTCACCCATAGCTACATAAAAATGTTGGTATGAGATCATGTACCCCCTACCTTTCATGATGAATCTTGAATCTTGTGAATTAGAAATGATTTGATCATCCAGGTTGCACCTTTCAAGATCATAGACAAGATAGGAAAACCAATTAGAGATTAGTTGGTTTGAGGGTTTATCATTTTCAAGAAATCTAAGAAAAATTTGCATAACTATTAGAAAGAAATTATTCAAATATTCATTTTCGAGTCTACGGATTTCTGCAAGTTCATCAATGAGTTCGTCATAAACATAATTTTCATGAGCAACAATCAATATTTCCATAAATTGTTTCTAGTTGGGGACCGATTCTACTGGCAATGTCCTAAACCAAGCTTTCATTCTCCCTTCGAATATGAGGATGAATTTTCAGCATGTTCTGTTGTCCTGAACAATCTTCATATTTTTTTGTGTGATGTTAAATTGATTGAGATGAATGTGTGCAAAGACACGCCCTTCACCATCGAACTTGGGAGTTGACAAGAGATTGATTGTCTTGACTGAAATGGCCTTGGTGGGTCTTGGAAGACTCAAAGGGTCATCCCATATAGAGGTACGAAGAGGATCCATGGGTTTTTTAATAGTTAAGTGAAATGACTCCACATGGGTAGGCTTGTCATTTGGCCCTCCTTCTAGCGCCAATTATGTTGACGGTGCAAAATTTGCCCAACCACAGTAAGGAGTTACCCTCGGTAAAAAGTCTCGATTAGACCTCTCACCATTCGGAATAGGGAACCCATCCAAATTATGGCCCAGCAACCATTGTTGGTTTGGTTTTACCGGTTGTGGCCTGGTCCACCGAGGAGGATGAATGATGCATGGTTATGCAAATGAAATATGTATATGAAAACTATGTAAATGCATGTCTAATCTATCCTATCCTATCTAGGAGCGAATTATCATAACAGAATGAGTTTTAATGAAACTAAACTTTGCATAAACCCCCAATCAAATAGTTTTCATGAAGGTGCACAGTTAGAAACATGTGCATACAAGTCTATAACCAGAAAATTCTAAGTCATTCTTTTTGCATACATTCACAACTCATTCGCTCAAGACATGTAATATAAGAAAGAGTAAAAAAATTGTAAGAGTAACATAGATTGCATCAGAATAGTGTATAAACAAACATGTCCTTATAGCCCATGTGAACAACATATATTTCTCTTGAAATAGTTCGTAGCAAAACAACAACACACACAAGTTATTCTCCCTATCCAAAGTTGACCCTGAGGGCTTATTCGTATTAATAGTTTCAACAATAGTACATGAAAACATCAAGGAATGGCTTCTCAATTTTACTTAACATTGTATTCCCAAAATTTTACTTAACAATGTTTGAAGAGACAAAAATCCCTTCTTTAGATACAATTCTAGTATTTAATGAGGCTCATGTGACCCTTGGCCTTTTGCCTACCCCCGTGACCTTTCTCCTACAAATGTTTGTCCTTATTCTCTTTTTGATGATGAGGGAAAATACAGTAGTTACATTTTGAATTTTTCCTCTAGCATTGATGGGCCATAGTGGCTTTTGGCTATAGCGCACCTCATCCTTCGTAACGATTGGTTCGGACATTGGGGAATCGATCATTATAGTTTTTGAATTGCTTCCTCAGTCGTTTTAGCTTGATTTCCTTCATTGCTCCTTGTTGCTGCTACAATTTTTTATATTGCTTCTTTGTCGTCCTTGGTTGTAGATTGCATCATGAGGATGTTGAGTACGACCTCCCCTCAGCATTGGTACCTGGCACCATTCAAAATTTGACAATGAGTGGTCTTCGAATAAACCATTAATATTAATCATTCAAATTCATATAATTGATGAATTAATTAATTGAAATATCGCATAAACTTCCATGAGTACGATTTGTGGTTCCTCTTCTTGCAGTTGAGGTGTTGTATTCTCCCAGCGTTGTTAACAAGGTGTCTGATATTAATCTTGAAACATGAAGACAATTGGTTATGAGCCAAGGAAATCATATATCTTATAAATACCTTTCCAATGGTATAAAGAACAAGTGAAATGGACACTCGAGTCAAACGTTATGGCCAAAATACGAACAGTAGTCTGGGGGAGTCTTGTCCCTTATCAGAGGAGTTAGTGAGAACTCCTCTGATTTGCATCGGAGGAGTTAGTGGTAACTCATCTAATGTGAATCGGAGGCTGAGTTATGAACCTCACCGGTGTAAGTTGGGGCTAAGTTATGAACTTCATCGAGAGAGAAATGGAGCCTATCTTGGGACTTCTTCAATTGATCTTGCCAGTGCACATTTTTTAAGTTCTTCGGGGAAGTGCTTGATGAAATATATGAGCCTAGGCTCCGTCTCTATCTCATCGTTATGCAGTGTGTAGAATTAAATCAAATTTTCGATGTGAATTGGAGCACTTGTTGTGAACCGACACAGGATACTTCATCCCATATCCCCCGATGAGTTCGTTCCAAAGTCTTCGATAGTGTATGCGTGTTGGTTTTTATGATTTTATTAAGGGGTTTAAAAGGGGGGGCAAGTCTTTTATTATGTCATACCATGGAAGGGGAGGGAGCACGTGTGTCATGTTCCTCCCAACTCCACCTCATTTATAGTGTATTAAATGATTCCTCACACACTCCTAAGCCAATGTATGCCTTATTTATTGCCTTGACATGTTGGTTTGGCATTTGCATATATGTTAAATCATCTTTTAATCCAAACCATGTACTTGAAATGCATTGAGCTTATTTGAAACTGAAATTTAAATCAATTTTAATTAAATTATTTTAAATTGAAATAAATTTAGTTCAATGCAATTTGTTTGTGCATGGGTGTGAAACGGAGAATACTAACAAGTAACTTTGTTGAAAGAGGTTTTGATTTTTCTCAGCTGATAACTTACTCATACGATATCCATTTTAGCTATTGTTTTTTGCGAGGTGAAGAGGACGGGGAGACGCTTATAATGAAATAATTTACATGACATTCAAACATTGCAATGGTGTCATGGATGACGGAGCTGGCTAGGCTATAAATCCTTGGCGATCGTTTTGGCACTTCCAGGCCTCGGATTTCAATTATGTGAGTTGTGATGGAATCGTAATGGTGAAAATCATACAAGTAGTACGTTCTGACAATGAAAAATTCACTTTGACGAATACCAAAAATTGCGCTCAAAAGCATTTTTAAATGGAATTTAGGGTCTCTCTTTCGTTGTTGCTTCACCCAAAATTGATTCCACAATTTCCTATGTCATCTACGATGTATAGGGTCTTAGTTCATCCATTTACGTTGCAATGATGCATCAACAGTGTGAAATTATAAATTCGCCAAAATAGTCAATTGACGTTTGAAACGCCTAGTACTGTCTAGGAGTTGGGAGGACCGAGTTTCTTACGAAGTATGTTTCAAAGCCAGTGCAAGACCAACATGTGTTTTGGTTAACCCATATAACGCTAGACAATGCTCTTATAATCCAAATTTAGTCATAAAATCAAGAAGCGCAAACGAAATAGGCTAGTATGGCATGTGCGATTAAAGTTGTTGGAAACACAGACAAGTTGTATTGTGACTGTGATCATGAAGCAGATCAGACATGGTAGGTATCAATTACCAGTTATCCATCTAGGCATGGAGATCTCAATCACTGGAAATGTTAGGAGACTGATTAATGGGCACAACAAGAAGGAATCGACCTAGAGGGGGATAAGACAAGATGAAGGTGAAGGTGGGCCTTGTTGATTGGGTCCATGTTAGCTAAAGAAAGAAGATCATCATCAATGCCCTCAGCGACAATGAGGGGTCGATATCCTTCTAATGGTGCCTCGGTCACGGGAGAAGGGAAATTCATCAACAAGTAGTGCGTCAGTGAGGAAAGATGAACCTTGATATGTGATGTAACGAAGCGATAGGAAGGGGCATTGTCGATATGCAGTGCATCAGAGAAAGTGGAAGGAAGCTAGTCGGTAAAAGGTTGTGTGCGGAGAAGATAACCACATGGACACTACTGATGTTTCAGCATGATTGTGCCCACTTCATCGAGGATAATAACATGTGTAGTGAGATTTAGCAGAAGCACGTCAGTGCGTTAGTCAAGTTCGAAGGATGGTGGTCTATGTATTGGCGAAGATATTATTGACGTGCCAATGTGGAGGTGGAAGAAAGGATGCACTCGTCGGTATGCTATGTATCGGCGTAGTAATAGGGGACTCACTAAAGTGTGGATCGATGGGTTGAAGTGAACCGTGGAGAAATTGGAAATGGTAAAGTAGGGAGAGTGAGAGGAAAACTCGGTATTAGTCATTTACATGAGAGACACAGTGCAAGGGTCCTAGTAGGAAGAATCGAAGCGGGGGGGATTTTCTTGTCTTAGAAAGACGCTAAAACAACAAAATTGGGAGGTTGTTGTGCACGCACAACAAATGGAAATACATTGGGAAAAACCAAAATCTCTGCTAGTCTTTTCTAACTGATAGGAAGACAATGTAGAGGGTCATGAAAGTTACTTTTAAGTTCAAAAAATTATGGAAATAATGCACAAAAGTTACCTAAAATATTCCATCGTGGTGGGCTCACTAGTGATGCTTGCATGCCGACTAGTGGAGATCATCTGTTGTAAATAGAGGATGAGTTATGATGAGATTCATTTCCTTAAACTGCATTGACGATCTGAGTTTGTATTTCCATCGTGGGGCTGATATATATTTTGGGATAAATAAATATATTGTTGAAACTACTAAGACAACTGAGAGGGGGGGTGAATCAGTTGTTACTGTGCTTAAACAATATATGACTATTCAAACAATTTTTAATCTTCTCCAAATGACCATCAATATTATGCAAGATATGAACAACATAAATAATGAACATCAGTCACACATAAGATATACCTGGAGACATACTTTCATGAGGAAATCCATAAATGGAGAAAACATTTTCTTCTTCGAAGGATAGGCAGTCTTTTAAGTTTTGTACATCATCTATGTTTGAGCACCAACTCAAAATGAGGCTACCACCTCTGTTTTACAAGATGCAACTTGTCGAGAGCATCAACTCTCTGGTTTCTCTAGCACCCACTAGAAGGAAGCACCAACTCCCTGAGTGTTCCAGCACCTACTTCCACTTATACAAGCACCAACTTGCATACAGAAAACTCTATGTTTTCCCTAGCACCACCCTGCCACCCTGTTTTCTAGCCACAACTAGATGAAAGTTACAACTTCCAGTATTCAAGCACCAACTTGAATAATAGAGAACTATAGTCCTCCCTAGCACCTCCCTACCTCCCTGATTATGAAATTTTTGACTGAATAATCAAGAATACAGATATATCAATTCTTATCGATTCTTCTTTGTTCTGCAAATCTGCTCTACTTCTATCTGTTCTGCAATTCTAGTCTGCTTTTGTCTGTTCTGCAAATCTATTATGCTTCTATCTGTTCTGCAATTCTGCTCTGCTTCTGTATGTTCTAGAAATTTATTATGCTTCTATCTGTTCTGCAATTCTACTCTTGATTTTGTCTGTTCAACTTTTGTTTCTCATCTCTGAGTTTTATCTCACACTGTGCATACTGTAATTTTACCTTTCTTACAGTTCAAATCATGTTTTAGTTAGAATAGCCAACTTCACACGGTCATAGAATTTCCCTTTTATGCTATATCCCCTCATAAGTTACACCTCGAATCTCCTAGAAAATGCATCCGCTTATGAATCGCCAAACGTCCAAGAACTATGATTCAATTCCACTAAATGAATCATCACTGAACAATTAAACATGAAGTGAAACAATATCCCTTCGATCAAATTCTCGATTAATCGGCACTATTGGATTACATCCACAGAGTCTCACATTTATCCCATATACCCATTGGTTGTGATCGAATTCTAAACAGAAAGTGATTTCGCGATTTTGCATTTAAGATGATTGATTATGAATCCCCACGATTATCCCAACATGTGATCTCTGAAGTGGAGCTTAGGTATATTGTGCTTAAACAATATATGACTATTCAAACAATTTTTAATCTTCTCCAAGTGACCATCAATATTATACATGATATGAAAAACATAAATAATAACATCAGTCACACATAAGATATACATAGAGACATATTTTCATGAGGAAACACATAAAGGGAGAAAACCTCTTCTTCTTCAAATGATAGGCAGTCTTTTAAGTTTTGTACATCATCTATCTTTGAGCACCAATTCAAAATGAGGCTACCACCTCTATTTTACAAGCTGCAACTTGTTGAGAGAACCAACTCTCTGGTTTCTCTAGCACCCACCAGAAGGAAGCACCAACTCCCTGAGTGTTCCAACACCAATTGGATGGAATCACCTACTTCCACTTATACAGGCACCAACTTGCATACAGAAAACTCTGTGTTTTCCCTAGCACCACCCTGCCACCCTGTTTTCTAGCCACAAATAGATGAAAGCTACAACTTCTAGTATTCAAGCACCAACTTGAATAACAGAGGACTATAGTCCTCCCTAACACCTCCCTACCTCCCTGATTATGAAATTTTTGACTGAATAATCAAGAATACAGATATATCAATTCTTATTGATTCTTCTTTGTTCTGCAAATCTGCTCTGCTTCTATCTGTTCTGCAATTCTACTCTGCTTCTGTCTATTCTGCAAATCTATTCTGCTTCTATCTGTTCTGCAATTCTTCTCTGCTTCTGTGTGTTCTGCAAATTTATTATGCTTCTATCTGTTCTGCAATTCTACTCTTGCTTTTGTCTATTCAACTTTTGTTTTTCATCTCTGAGTTTAATCTCACACTGTGCATACTGTAATTTTACCTTTCTTACAGTTCAAATCATTTTTCAGTTAGAATAGCCAACTTCACATGGTCATAGAATTTCCCTTTTATGCTATATCCCTCGATCAGTTACACCTCGAATCTCCCAGAAAACGCATCCGCTTATGAATCGCCAAACGTACAAGAACTATGATTCAATTCTACTAGTTGAATCGTCACTAAACAATTAACCGTGAAGTGAAACAATGTCCCTTCAATCAAATTCTCGATTAATCAGCACCATTGGATTACATTCGCGGGGTCTCACATTTATCCCATATGCACATTGGTTGTGACTGAACGCTAAACAGAAAGTGATTTCGCGATTTCACGTTTCGGATGATTGATTATGAATCACCACGATTATCCCAACATGTGATCTCTAAAGTGGAGCTTAGGTATATTGTGCTTAAACAATATATGACTATTCAAACAATTTTTAATCTTCTCCAAGTGACCATCAATATTATACAAGATATGAACAACATAAATAATGAACATCAGTCACACATAAGATATACACAGAGACATATTTTCATCAGGAAACCCATAAAGGGAGAAAACCTCTTCTTCTTCGAATGATAGGCAGTCTTTTAAGTTATGTACATCATCTATCTTTGAGCACCAACTCAAAATGAGGCTACCACCTCTATTTTATAAGTTGCAACTTGCTGAGAGCACCAACTCTCTGGTTTCTCTAGCACCCACTAGAAGGAAGCACCAACTCCCTGAGTGTTCCAGCACCAACTGGATGGAAGCACCTACTTCCACTTATACAGGCACCAACTTGCATACAGAAAACACTGTGTTTTCCCTAGCACCACCCTGCCACCCTTTTTTCTATCCACAACTTGATTAAAGCTACAACTTCCAGTATTCAAGAACCAACTTGAATAACAGAGGACTATAGTCCTCCCTAGCACCTTCCTACCTCCCTGATTATGAAATTTTTGATTGAATAATCAAGAATACAGATATATCAATTCTTACTGATTCTTCTTTGTTCTGCAAATCTGCTCTGCTTCTATCTGTTCTGCAATTCTAATCTGCTTCTGTCTATTCTATAAATCTATTTCGCTTCTATCTGTTCTGCAATTCTACTATGCTTCTGTCTGTTTTGCAAATCTATTATGCTTCTATCTGTTCTACAATTCTGCTCTTTCTTTTCTCTGTTCAGCTTTTGTTTCTCATCTCTGAGTTTGATCTCACACTGTGCATACTGTAATTTTATCTTTCTTACAGTTCAACTCATTTTTTAGTTAGAACAACCAACTTCACATGGTCATAACATTTCCCTTTTATGCTATATCCCTTGATCAGTTACACCTTGAATCTCCCAGAAAACACATCAGCTTATGAATCGCCAAACGTCCAAGAACTATGATTCAAATCTACTAACTGAATCGTAACCGAATAATTAACCGTGAAGTGAAACAGTATCCCTTTGATCAAATTCTTGATTAATCAGCATCATTGGATTACATACACAGGGTCTCACATGTATCCCATATGCCCATTGGCTATGACCAAACGCTAAATAGAAAGTGATTTCGCGATTTCGCGTTTCGAATGATTGATTATGAATCACCACGATTATCCCAATATGTGATCTCTGAAGTGGAGCTTAGCTGCTAGCTCCTTCCCTTCTCATGACCACCAGCAGTGACCAAGCACTTCGCGACTTGCGACTTCGGGGATCTTTGTATGAGGTGTCTCGACTCTCCCAAGTCGTGATCTCTGAAATGGATCTTAGTTGGGCTAGCTCCTTCCTCTAGCCTTCGACGATGTGACCTTAGTTATGACCACGAGCCAAACATTCAAGCGCTTTGCTTGCCAGATCAATGGTTCAGAACTTTTCTTCAATCTGACGGCTCAGATCTCATCGCGACTTCACATATCACGAGTTTCTATGTCACGCTTCTTTGACTCCTCCAATGTGCAAGTCAGCGAAATTCCAATCGCTCACCATGTGTCCTCGAGCTCCAACAGCCGGGATCATTTTGTGACCTCGCATATCGCGAGTTCACATATCACGCTCCTTTGACTCCTCCAATGTGCAAGTAAGCGAAATTCCAATCGCTCGCCACGTGTCCTCTGGCTCCAACGGCCAGGATCATTTCACGACCTTGCATATCGCGAAGTTAGAGGATAGTACTCAGCCTTATCCTCTTCACAGTTATACAGGATCCAACGGTTGTTGATCCTCGATGCTCAGATCCAGCTTCTGAGATTTTTTCTCCTCTTCTACACGCTCCTCCTGTCTGAATTCAGATCTGACGGCCATCAGGAAATCGGTATGGGTGATCCAACGATCATTGTTGCTCCTCCTCCTGAGCTTACGATCTTCCTGTCTTGGAAGAATTTCTAAGTGTCAAGGAAGCCCTCGACCTTTTTCTTGTTTTCCATCGTCGTCGTGCTATTGATATTGCCATCATTAACAAACAAGCATACTCTCGTCGTGTTGATTTTTCCATCAATGACAAACAAACATACTCTGCTTTATGTCTGTAAACATGCCAACAAATATTTTACCAGGTACATATATAGATATCTCTTAGGTGTTTCTCCACTACCCACTCCCCACTCACCAGTGCAATCCTCCCATGCTAGCAAGAGATTGAAAATTGAGGCACACCATGCCCTTGACAAAGGAAAAGCCATTGTTGCCCCTTCCTCGCCCTCCAATGGCTCTGACAAATCTGTTTCTTCCTGGATGCATTTGAGGGACGATTGTTCCCACGTGATCGGTGAGATTAGGCCTAAACGCTTAGCGCAACCGAAGGCAAATTCATGAAAATAAAAGGGTGACAGCAACAATCAAGAAATATTGCATCGCAGAGTGGGAAATATGGATTTTGAGTTTTTATTTTTATCTATTGTTGATGACAGCTGACTTCAAGAGACTTTGGACAACATGTTTTATTTTTTGGTTACATGAGTAATATTTTTGGAAATAATGTCAAATGTCATGAGCTAAATTGTCAAATGAAATATGTGGATGGGAGACACAAGGAGGTGTGTTTTACTTGACTAATAGTTATGTTATGATTGTTATAATTGTTATGAACTAAAGGGAGTCACAAGGGGTCCCACCTACTAGTTATTATTTATTTATGACCTTTATTATGATTATTAATTTTCCCCCTAACTAAAGTTGGTTGAGTCTTTTAATTAACTTAACTAATAAGTTGGTTCAACTACTTTAACCAATTCTGAATTGTTTAAAAGAAAAAGGAAAGGGAGGGACATTGGAGGATAGAAGCAGAAGCATACTAAGGTTTGCTCTTTGAGTTTATGTTGAGATAGTTCAATTTTGATTCATTCATGTATTCATCACAAGCCTAATTCTCTTTTATGATAGCAGGGTCTTATTGTAGACAACAATATTCAGAGTTGAATCACATCATTCATACACTTGTTTTTCAGAGGTGTTGATCTATCTTTGATAGTCTGTGTAGACTTGTCTATTTGTGAATTAGTTTTCATGACTGACAAAGGCTATTGTGCAGAGTCGAGTGGGAAGCAATCTGTGGCAAGTTGATCCAGCTTTTAGAGTTCAGTTTTGGTTTTATGTCAGAGGTCCTTTTGTATGTTCCATCGGGGATGTCCAAGTTTGAATTTGGTCCAAGATTTTTGTATGAGATTTTGTAAAGAAAATTACTCTTTGGTGAATTGGAATGAAATAAAGGATTGTTTTATGTCTCATCTGTCTTGATTATCATCTTGGTATCTTTACTTATGTCTTTACATTTATTTCAGCAACTGTTATATTCAGAAAATTACATAAAAAGTAAATTTCCAGCAATCTTTTTTTGTTGATAAAAGACTAGCCTAAGCACTTGTAATTAATACTTGTGAGTTAGGATGTTATTTTTGTTGGCTATAAACATAGGGTGATATTCCTGTCTATTTTTCTTTAGCCAA
>JZKD02S1684495.1:37806-75396 GCA_000966675.3 Picea glauca
TCCACCAATGAGGATGAATGATGCATGGTTATGTAAATGGAAGATGTAGATGAAGACTATGTAAATGCATGTCTAATCTATTTCTAATCTATCATATCCTATTTTATGAGCTATTACAGGGGCCGGTTTGGCTCCCTAAAATACAATGAAAGATAGAGAATGTACAAAAATAGTGTGTTGATAAAGAATTTAGGATTTCTAAGCCAATGAAGTCATCATTATGTTCTGCGAGTTTAACAACACATGTGAGGAAAATTCACAATTTGTAGCTAGTTGCACTCTATGTAACAATCCAATGAGTTAGTAAGGTTAGAAAACAAAATGATATTGCAACCCAAAAAAAATAACAAATAGAAGGAATCATAAACTAAGCTACAAAGTGACACAAAGATAAAATGGTAAGCAATAAGATTTGTATACCAATGAATATGCCTTTAGAAACACTTGGGGCATGTGGATGGTGTCTTATGGTCTCCACCACGCTCCTTGGTAGGGTCCTATTGATAGGAGGAAAAATTCCCTCCTGCAACAAGGGATAACTACCGAATCACAAGCCCCAATTAGACTCGTTTTCGTTTGGGATGGTAGTTTCCAACCGATATATGGGCTCAGTTTGCCACTCAAGATGTTTTCTCTTTGAAAAATAGTCTTAATTGTTTAAGCTTTGATCTAACTTAATCTAGGTTTACAAAAAGAATACTAATCTACTAGTCCTATCTCAGTTAAGAGAAAAATTAAAAGAGTGTAGAAAAGAAGGATAGATTTTCAAGGCTTAGAAAGAATTCAACTCAAGAATACTATGAATACAATAGCGGTTGCTACTAAAAATTGATAGCAATAACTACATCTACATTATGTTGATAGCCAAAAAAACAATTAGAAATTTTGGAAAACAAATGAGTATGAGACAACAGTCTAATAGGTTATTTTCCAAAGTGATATCAGTTCATTCACAACTTGCAAGAAATTGTCTTGTTGAAATGTTATTTATGTTGGCTAATAAGAAAAAAATATCAAGCAAAATAAAGAAAGGTAACTGACAAGCCTCTTAGAAATACTTCTTAAAGACTCTTCATCTATTTAAATACATTCATAAATTTCCAAAAATCATAAAAATAATCCTTAATAGAAATGATGTTTTTTTACTTAATATCTAGTTAGTTGGCGTAATGCAATAATCACAAAAATAATTTTATGACAATTGAATGAAAGGACTAATCAACATTTAACATAAATGCAATACCATTAGCTTTGCTTCATTCAATGCAAAATGATAACAAATTGGAAATTTCAAAAGGATTAGATTAAAACTAATAAAAATATTGAATTCCAATCTTAGCTTTTGAAAAGTACAGGAGAAAATAGATATATAAGAAGATTTTTGAATACAAATATAAAATCCAAATTCAAATATTGGTACCCTTGTTCAGAAAGAATCCAAAAAACATCAGGAAAGAGAAATATGCCCTTTGTTTTCCCAAAATTCATCACTTTGTTCTTTGCATTTCTAATTATTTATAATACTTCAATGGAGTAACTAACTATTCTAAGATTACTCTTATTATTTATTGCAAATTGCTTTCTTCCCTAAAATCATTGATTCGATCATGAGAGAAATCCTAAACCATGATTTTGAAGATTGACATTTTCATGTTCTTGCTGCTACAAAATTGTCATGATGACACCTGGGTTGACTTGCATGTTGACCGAAGGATTTTAGGTCGAATATTCTAGATCATAGAGCAATGCACCATCCCATGAAAACAAGGGTGGTAACCCATATGTTCAATTCATTTAGATCTATCTGCATATGCATTAACGAATGAGCAATTACAAAAATTTAGTTGTTCTCGTAAACATAGATAATAGAACTGATATTTCAGTTGCTATTTTTTTGTGACTGGAAGAATCAACAACTAGTCGAGCACATACTCACGTGACACGGGGTCGTGTTATCCAACTGCTACCACTATAACCTCCAGGCATGCCAATGCATCCCCTCACGTGGAACACAAGGTAAGTCAATGGTTTTGAACCAGTGACTTCACATAAAAAAAAGTCCCTTAACAGTATACTCCATCATCGACTATTCTACACCTTGAATGATTTATTTGATAATTTTGGAAATAAAAATGAAATAGTTATTACCTCATGATCTTAAACATTATTGCTATGAGATATTTCTCGCCAAAATGGTGTACGTGCCACAATAAAAATGGATAGGTTTTGAGGTCAAAAAGTGGATTTGGGTATTAGATATAACCACATGTTGAAAACACGTTGCTTCAAATTTTTGACAAAACTGTTGGTTTACTTGCTTGAATTCAATCTTGTGGTCTTGAAGGAACATCTCTACTATTTGACCTCCTTTCCCTGATTTGTCTTCTTGTTTTGTGCATTAGGACTTTTACATGTAGGCTCTGGTTTTTCAATCTTAGTTTCTTCTTTTGTTTGAACTACTTGTATGCATGCTTTGCTAATAGGGCATTTTCTATTTTCAATTGTTCATTTTCATATTTTAAACTATCATTTTCTTCCATCACCCTTATACTTTGTTATCTTAGAGATTCATTTTCAATTTTGATGAACCTTTCTAGAACTTGTAATTCTTGAACCTCATTTTAGAAATTCGTTTTCAATTTTGATGAACCTTTCTAGGATTTGCAATTCTTGAACCTCATTTTTTAGCTTCATGATGTTGATGTTTTTGGTAGTTGCGGGAGGTATTAACCTCCAAGTGTAACCTTTGTACTTAGAATATGATATTCCAAAAGTAAGAGAACCATTAAAAAAATGTGTGGAAACCCTAGAAGAGAAGTCAACCCAAGGAAAATAATAATAAAGAAATAGAAAGCCCCGGAAAAAGAAGTCGGCCCTGCCAGAAAAAGTCAAAGTAAATTATATTTGTTGGAAAAGACAGTTCGTCCATGTGGGAAAATTTCACTAGTAGAATAAGTATAAATAAGGTGACACCTTATCTCATTTGTACACTTACACATAGTCACTCAGCAGAAGGAGGGCGCAATTCTGAGGCGCAGTAGTTGCAGCAGTTGCAGTTGCAGCAGAAGGAGGCGCAAGTTTGGAGAGGGTGGTGCAGCAGTTGTTGTGGTGTAATATCAGTCTTTCTAGTATATCTTGTGTGTGCTTCTCTTGGTAAAGGTATGCTTCTATTAATAGAGGTATGTTCTCTTGTTATTGTGTTGTTGTTGCAACAATGGTCTTTCTGGTTAGGGTTTATCTGTTGGTTCTAGTGTGGAATTGCCATAATCATTCTATCTAAGAAAAGGTTAGTGTGCTCAGGTGTGGCATCGTTAATGCCTATGGTTTGGTGACAATGATGTGACATTTTATATGGTTAAATGAGCATACCAAAATTTTAACATGGTTTCAGAGCTAGTTTCCTTTGTAACATTCAAACCGTTGAAAGGAAGATCCTCAATTTCCCCCATTGTCAAGCTCGTTGAACACTTACTAAACCCATCAAGAAGGTTTCCTAAGTAGGGAGCATCTTTCCCTCGAATCAGATATCCAAAATTCTGAAATTAAAAATTAGGGTTTCCTCATAAAACCCTAGGTCTGCAGTGCCAGTTGCAGTTGCAGTACCAGTTACAATGGCTTTGTGCTAGTTGATTCATGCTAGTTGCAGTGTCAGTTGCAGTGTAAGTTGCATTTCCTCTGGACCAGTGAAGTTTTTGTGAAACGTTGGGCCTAATTTTTGGTTGTCCTAGTGCGCCTTACCCTAGCACATCTCCAGCTAACTTCGGATTGCAAGTCGGAGCACATTGAATTTTTAGGATTCGTCGTTGCTTGTCATTGTTTTCTGCTCTTGTCAAAGGTATGTACTTGTATGTGTTTAAATTGTATCATTATCTTAAGGTTCTTTACAGGATAAGGGATCTTTTGTCCAAACAACAATTGTAGATCCAGAGGGATCTTATATCCAGCACATTTAGAGGAACAACGTACTCCAAGTTTGATTGTTTTGATATGCCTTTAGATGTTATGGAATTATTGTGATCTTATGAACATCTCGTTGTATTTTGATCTATTGAAGCTATGATTATCATACTAACCTTTGGTCAAAGTTAAAGTTATAAGCTAACTCTAGTCAAAGTATTAGGTTGACTAAGGTTGAGGTTTTCGAGTTTACTTGCATTATATTCCCTAACTCAGATTTTTGTCAAGAAAGCTTATTGTCTTAGTAAAGGGGATGGGTTGGAGAGAATACTTGTCATCTTGAGTGAAGGAGACTCGGAAAAAAAGCAACAACACTCATTCTTGAAGATAAGACTCTAAGTTTCAGGTTTGATTGATTAAATTGATAAGTTTCCAATTTGCACATATCAAGTTTGATCATTGTTACATTATAAGTAGACGCTATAGTTGTGACAACAATCCTTGAAAGGCTCTATTACTGCTAGATGCAATGAATACTTGGTAGCATGTGAGTATTATTGATATAAATGCTTATTGTACTTGTTTTCAAGATGAATTAACATCTCCTCTAGGAGATACTTCTTGTTTTGATTCCAGGTAGGTCACTTTGGTAATGATATGTTGATTACCATGGAATTGTCTTTTATTCTTGTTAACATAGATATGTTCTTATGAAAATGGTATTATATTGGAAATACTTTTGCTCTTGTTTTTCTTGTTCCGGGTAGGTTACCATGGAGGAATGATTGGTCACAACACTAGAAGCGTGTTGTTCCTATTTCTTATTATTGTATTTTTTATTTTGGATCTTGTTCCATACAGGTCACAAGTGATAGCTCTAAGAAGCAGCTATTGTGACAATTATTCTCGTTTTTTGTTTTTAGTATTATTATAACAATATTATTCTTGTCTATTTTTTTCCCTTGTTGTTAGTCTTGTTCCAAGAAGGTCGCAGGTTATAACTCTAAGGGAAGCTATAGTGACGGTTGAAGGAGGCAAAATATTAGATGGTATCTAGTTTGAGACATGGAGGAGACTACCCAGATAAGAAGTTGTATACTTGACCGCATACATCCATGTACCAAAGAAAAAGAGGACGAAGAAGGGTATTTTTGTGATATACAGAGTATCTCATATGGAGATTGATTGTAAGGAAAAGAAGGCTCCAAAGATGACTGAACAAATCTATCTAGTGCAGTTGATCACTCTTCAGATCATCAGGAAGAGTTAGTAGAGCCAGAAGGGCCTACCCAGAATCGTTGCAGTAACTGAGAAGAGACCAGCATGGTCCTGTGACACTTTGCAGGATGCAAATACATATAGCATTGATAAGCCATATCATGAGGAGCATATGGCTCCACCAGTGGTGAGGCAGAAGGCCACACCAAGTACCAGCTCGAAAGGAGATAGAATTCAAAGGGAGTCATCCTCACGATCTAGTAGGGAGGAGCATCCTCCCTAGGACCATTCATAGGAGACTTCAGAGGAAATCATCACATACAGAGAGAGCGGATGGATTTGGAGATTATATAGACTCAAAGGGAGTCAAGATTTAGAGGGAGCATGGAGACTCAGAGTGAGCCTGATCTCAAAGAGAGTCAGTGGCCTAGAGGCTTTCATTTAGAAATTATTCCTCCTTGGATTCAAATGGGAGAGAGAGACATCTTCCAGGACTGGCATACATGTGCCATGAGTTGAGGAGACTAGATAGAAGCTTCAAAGGCTTCAAGGAGATGTGAGAACTCCTAGGAATATTCCCTTGCTTCAGTGACAGAGGAGGAAGCCAGTCAGAAGAACTGGGATGTGGATTTTTTCCTTGAGACCAGAAGGGAAGTCAGTGGTGACTTCCAAATTGATCTACAAGATCAAACATGTTGTTGATGGAAGCATAGACATGTACAAAGCTTGATTTGTGGCTAGAATATTCCCAGCAAGAGGGAGAAGATTATGATGAGACACTTGCTCCAATAGTCAGAAGAATTGTACATAGATACATGAGAAGGAGTCTCATGTCTACATATTGAAGAAATATTTGCACAGGACTAAGTAGGCACCCAGGGCATGATATGTCAGATCAGACAGTTTCTTGATGAACTCGGGCTTTACCAAGAGTAAAGCAGATTTCAACCTTTACTACAAGGTTGTGGATGGTGGACCAGTGATATTACTATTATATGTGGATGACTTGTTTCTAACATGGAACAAGAAGCTCATCGTTGAGTGCAGGAGAAAGCTTGCATCAGAGTTCGAGATGAAAGACCTAGGTATGATGCATTATTTCTTGGGTCTAGAGGTATGGCAGAGACCAGATGGGATTTTCCTTAATCAAGGAAAGTATGCAGTAGATATCTTGAAGATATTTGGGATGATGGATTGCAAGGCCATGCCTACTCCAATGGTGAAGAATATGAAGCTTTTGTGTGATACTTCTTCAGAAACAGTGGACGCAACCTTGTATCACTATATCAGAGATATGGTGCACTAGTAGGGAGCAATGAAGCTCCAGTATGTCCCTACAGATGAGCAGACAACAGACGTGTTGACCAAGCCTCTATCGAGAGTGAAGTTTGTGTACTTCGGAGACAAGATTGGTGTGGTCTAGAAGGACTTCCCTAGTAAGAGGGAGTGATGAGTTATGGATGTGACTCCGGATAACAACATGGTATAGTGTGGACAACAGGTTGCCATGCCTAGAAAATGACTGTGCCACTAGTTAGTATGATTTGTACGCAGATCCTTTAGGGAGAGCATGTTTTCCTATCTATGGAGGCCCCTGATCCTTCGGGGAGGGTGTGCCTCTAGGATAGCTAGATGGCCAACCTAGTGTGTTGGATGTCTGTTACTCCAATGAAATAGTCTGGTACATAGGTACTCCAGTGAAATAGTCTGGTAGGCAAGTACTCCAGTGAAATAGTTTGGTACACAGGTGCTCCAATGAAATAGTCTTGTATATTTCTACTCCGGTGAAATAATATGGTACGCATATCTACTCTAGTGAAATAGTCAGGTACGTTGATATATTACTACTCCGGTGAAATAGTTTGGTACGCATAGTTTCTTCAGTGAAATAGTCTGGTACGTTGAGATATTTCTACTCTAGTGAAATAGTTTGGTACACTGAGATATTGCTACTCCAATGAAATAGTCTAGTACGCATAGCTACTCCAGTGAAATAGTCTGGTACGTTGAGATATTGCTACTCCAATGAAATAGTTTGGTACGCATAGCTACTCCAGTGAAATAGTTTGGTACATTGAGATATTGTTACTCCAATGAAATAGTCTGGTATGCATGTTATTAGTTATGTATGAACTAGATGCCAGATTTTGTGTGAACTGATGAGTTACCAGTTTTGTATGAACTACATGCTAAATTATGTGTGAGCTAGAGAGTTACTAGTTATGTATGAACTAGATGGAAGATTCCATGTGAGCTAGTGAGTTGAAGCCCAGTGATGACATAAATCCCGGAAGGATGATGAGACCTCAGATGCATGATTGTGACATGACCATCAGATAGTTTGTGTGTGTGACTATGACAGAGCCTGTGTGGCTATGATGGTGTTACTTGTTACATGATATGTTTGATCATGAGATGGCATGTTTGGCCATGCTACTTGTGACATGATTTGTTTGATAATGAGATAGCATGTGTGGCTATGGTGATGTTACCTGTATATTGGTATGCAAGACCATGTGAGTCTTTCCCATGCCATGTGAGATGGATGGATTTGTTTGAGACCATTACATGAAGAACATATTAGTTCATACCTCCCTAGATAAGAGGGAGAGTTGATATTTTGGTAGTTGCAGGAGGTATTAACCTCCAAGTGTAACCTTTGTACTTAGAATAAAATATTCTGGAAGTAAGAGAACCATTAAACAGATGTGTGAAAACCCTAGAAGAGAAGTTGACCCAAGGAGAATAATAAGAAAGAAATAAAAAAAACCAGAAAGAGAAGTCGGGCTTGCCAAAAAAAATCAAAGTAAATTATATTTTCCAGAAAAGACAGGTCGGCTCTGTCAGAAAAATTCACTAGTGGAATAAGTATAAATAAGGTGACACCTTAGCCCATTTGTACACTTACACAGACTCACTCAACAGAAGGAGGGCGCAAGTCAAAGGAGCAGTAGTTGCAGCAGAAGGAGGCGCAAGTCTGGAGAGGGTGGTGCAGCAGTTGTCGTGGTGTAATCTCATTCTTTCTAGTATCTCTCTTGTGTGCTTCTCTTCGTAAAGGTATGTTTCTACTAGTAGAGGTAAGTTCTCTTGGTATTGTGTTGTTGTTGCAACAATGGTGTTTTTGGTTAGGGTTTATTTGTTGCTTCTAGTGTGGACTTTCTGGAATCATTCTATCTAAGAAAAGGTTAGTGTGCTTGGAGGTGGCATAATGAATTCCTATGGTTGGGTGACAATGATGTGACATTTTCTATGGTTAAATGAGCATACCAAAATTCTAACACATGACTTGTTCCTTCTTTTTCTTTAACTAGGAGGTTACAATCAAGGTTGAGAGAGTGACTAAATATTCATTTGGTATTGAAGGTTCATCTCTCACATTGTTGGTGTTTGTAGGTATATCCTTTTTCACCAAAATCCATAGTTGTAGGTAACTATTCCTTGTTAATGCTAGTGGTTGGAGAAACTTCTTTGTTGTTGACAGAAGAAGGACCTTCTTCCATCATTTCAATACTTTCTAAAAAATTATAGAAAGCATGTTGAGATTCATCTAATTTTGGAGTTGATCTACAGTTTGGTTATGAGACTTGAACTTTATGTATTTTTGTAGGTTTGTCCAAAACATGACTCATTTCTTCATTTCTCCTTTGATCCTCTTGAAGTCTTTTTGTCATGGCTCTAGTTGTTCTAGGTCAAGGTGTCAAATTTGTAGTTGTATTTTCTTTGACACTACTTTTCCCTCATTTATCCTTTTTAACCCATGAGATTCCAAGGATTTCTTGGATCTCCTCTGCATCCTCGAGTGTATGATCCATTATCTTCTAAGTTTCATTCTTTGACCTTACTTTTGTAGTGCCTTAAAGAAATCTCCCTATAACAACTCCTGTGGTGTTTTGATCTTAGAAACCATTATCCATTAGGAATTTAGCCCATTTGATTCCTTTTCTTTGAAGCTCGGACTTGACAATAATTTTAACTAGATCATGATGATAAAGAGACCTATCAACATTCTTATTTTGATTATGGATAGCCTTTGACATCTTAATTAAATATTATGTCAAGACATAAGGCATATTTAGAAATAAGGCATCTTAGTTAAAGATTATGTCAAGAAATAAGGTATATTTTAGATATAATAAAATTATGATATGATAAATGAAAATCAAGCTAAAGCGTCCTTCACATGTTACATATTTCTAAATTAGAAAATATAGGTCTTTCCATGGATCCTTCAACCAAACCCTAAGTACCCTTGCAACCCAGTTAGGTTTATGTCTATTTCTTATGAGGAATGGAGTCTAGGATCTCAAATCAATGGATTTGTTCTTAAACCATTTCTCACCAGTTTGAGGAAGTCCTAGAATTTCAGATAAAGATTTTTCAAATAGGTGAATGGTCAAATTACCTACTTGTGCACACTCCCCATCGAAGGTCTGAGTAAAAGCTTTTGTCATGTCCTCAATGTGCCTAGTAAACTTCTCAAATAATTGCCTCCATCATGTCTTCTCTAGGATTACATTACATTAAGGATGAATACAAATCAATTCTGCTCCATAGGGTTCGAATCGTACTACCATGCTTCATTGTAAACCTTTCATGTGGAAGTGTTGTCACTTGATTCTCAACTCCTTCGTCTAGGCCAACTCCTAGGAAAGTCAAGGGGGGTAGTCCCTAAAAAATAAGTGAGGCTAAGTAAGTTAAGTACGAAAAGGAAATCTAGGAGTTTATTCAAAGCAAGAGCAGAGTACAAGTAAATATATTCTAGCAACATATATGACATGACACAAAATAGAATATGCTTATGATAAAGATATAAAGCATGTAAAGTACTTGCATGTAAAAGATACAATATTAAAAGTAGATAAGTGCTTGAAAGATAAATGATAAGCAATATAAAGACCATTTCCAATAATGTAAAGGTTGTTGCAAGATGTATGTAATGTTGTTGAGATGAATATGTGTTGTGAATGCTCTTAACAGTTTTATTATTAAGGTGAGTTGTTTAGTTCATGGGTTTATTGTGAAGTGACTTGATAGTGCAAGTCCACCTGTAAGTGTGAAGTATGTGCAAGTGATTGCAAATTAAGAAATCTAATCTAAATGTTTGGCACTCTAGAAGTTATCCCTTAATTGGGTACAAAGAACAATGTGGAGGTCCAACACGGGGAGAACCTAAATCTCAAAGTTCTCGTATGAATTCGCACACAAGTTTGTTTGTAGGATCCCAATTTAGAAATAACTATTATCGGATTGTCCTATTAAAACTAAACCCACATTGACTAATCCATGTTCTGATGTACTCCACGCCTCAAATCAAGAAAAAGCTCGCAAAGGAGGGGACAAAGAAATACTAGGGGAAGTTGAGGGGATGGCTTATTTGCCAACTTTGAAATTACAGAAATGAAATCTAATCTACTTTAATCTAAGAAATGAAACTACTCTAATGTTTTGTGGTGTTGTGATTGATTTTATGGTTTATTTTATCTTTTTTAATTAGAAAAAATGAAAAGAAATGAAAGAAGATAAATGAGGCAATCACACAAGGACATCAATCCCCTAGGGGATTGAATACTAGGTGTTGAGTAGCCCACTGATTTTATTAATTTATTACAATCTCTTTTGGGGGAATGCTTGTGATCCTTTATAAAGAGGATCAACAAGCTTTACAAGTTTCAAGATTTTGTTGTGAAAGGAAGAAAGTGGTTTCGGGGTCCTAGATGGTCTGAATCCACCAAATTTCTGCAGCAATTCCTCTTGGTTGTCTGAAAATCTGTAAAAGCAACAAGCTAAATGTGCCAAAATGCTACAAAACACTTTAGAAGTGCTTGCAAAAAGGTGTTATAATTATACCAAAAAAAAATCATAAATAAAACCTATGATTGGTTAGCAAACTAAAGACTAAGAAAGCAAGTAAATGGTGAGCCTTCTTAGTGATATTGCTTTCTGTAATAAAACAGCAAGTACAATGCCACTAAGTTTTCCAATTTTATATTTGAAGCACTTAAGACTTGAGCTATCTTTTAGCCTTAAAATTTTACTTTGAAAAAACTAGCTAAAAAATAAATCAAGCAAGCTAGATCTACTTTAAAATGATGTTTTTTATAAGCGAAGTAAAGATCTAACTTATTCTAGCATGCAATAATATTATGCTCAAGATTTAACTTTAAAATAACAAAACATTTAGTTTGCATGCAAAAATAAAAGTAAGCGGAAGAAAAAATTTTAATTTTGTTAAGAAAAAAGGAAAGAGAAAGAGATGTCGGAGAGAAAAAAATGTTGGGCAATGGAGTCTTCTTAGTGGATTGTAGAGGGACTTTATTCTTGTAGAAATAGGTTGAAGATGATGGAGATTCAAACTATAATCCTCCACTCCTCCAATCCCAAGGCCCTGCAAGCTTAGAAATTTCCTGCAAACACTTCGTCAAAGATGGGTGTTCCCTACACATGGGATCTAGAAAACATGTTAATTAATTGAAATGAACATGAAATATTCAATCATATATGCTAATAACAACAAGATCTAGAAATGCAAACAAGCTTAATGGATCTTGTTATTCAAGGACAAATTTAACAAAAGAGAATTGCAAGAAAGTAAACCTATAGTTACCTCAACACATCAAAGGAACATTGGACATCCACACATTGGCACAATACACAGGTATGACCTCCAAAGTCTCTTTATTTCTATTCCAAACATCATAGAAGCATTACAACAACATTTTCCCAAGTCTCCAATTCTCTCCCTGAGGGGGGTCGTCTTTCTTATATAGCATGAGAGGGAAATGTTTCCAAATCATGAGGGCAAGTCATCTCAAGGAAAAACATGGTGTTTCCAAAGCACAAGGGCGAGTCACTTCAAGGAAAAAACATGATGTTTCCAAAGAACAAAAGCGCACATGTCATCTCAAGGAAAAATTGTGATGTTTCCAAAGCACAAGAGTGTGCATGTCAAGGGAAAAAGTGTGATAAAGAGGAATGTGCACCTTCTTTCCTTAGGATTTCCACTATATGAAAAATCACTCTGGTTAGGTCGCCTTTCACTTGAGACAACTCGCCACCACTTGAGAGGACCACAGATACAAGGAAAACACGTCCTAGACATGTTTCCTTGATTTAAGGATTGTTGTTTTTTCTTTTCCTTTATCTTTTTGTTCACCCTTTTTTAGAGAAATTGATTGTTAATGGGTAAAAACCAATATTTTTCCTCAACAAGGTGGTACATAGGTAAAGTGGGTATTATGAGTTAGAAAATGAATACCCCTAAGGCATATAATTCCTCCTAGTACCACTTATTTAACTTATACATCATTTACAATTAAAAATATATTGTTTTGCAGGAATTTTTTTATTTACTGACAACATTAAAAAAAAACTAAGCGGGACTTAGCGCATTTCCATATGACTCAAAAATGATGAATAGCATGGTTATATGCATTAGACACTAGACGTAGACAACACACCAAAGCCTAGCCATTAGGACATACTCCATCTTTGGAGGAGATTGAGTGAAACAACTTAAAAATTATAACTCACTTGTAAGGCAACAAGATATAATTAGAAAGTAAAATAAACACTTTATATTAATGTACTAGTGACCAAGTCTTAGAGGGCTAATCCTTTTACAAACTTCATCATGTCAGCTCATCTTATTACAATTCCCAATGGGGTATGGAAAATGTGGGAGAAGACGAACAAGATAAAGGGGCCATAATGGCAGGTTGGACTTTTGAACTCTGAATTTTGAACAAGTATTTGTTCAATCTTTAGCGGCTCAACTGCAAGTCCATCCTATTGCAACTTGGTGGGTAACACTAGTCACAACAGGTCCTTTAATCCAAATTCACACACTCCCTCTCCTATAATAGGTGCAGAGGACTCAAGCTATGGAGTTCAAGTAAGCAGGTTACAATTAGGAAATTGAGACAATCAAAGGGCATGTGAGCTCAATGAATATCCCATCAGCATAACGATACTTATTTTTCTTGTTTTCATCCTTGTATGTGGCCTTGTATTTATAGCAACTTTCCCTATTTGATCGAACTAGTTTATTGGCTAAATGCCCAAGGTTTGAATGGGATTTCCACCTAATTGTGAGAGGATGTCCACCCACCTGAGGTCACATCCCATTAATGTAGAAAAGCCTCAAGGATTGTTCACCTTAATTGCCCCACTAGCACAATCGTTTCGTGTTTGACCAGTTTGCACGACTTTCAAAGGAAAAACCATGTATTTTGTGCTAACATCAAAATGGTAGGAAACACAAAAACATAAAAAAAACACTATTATATAGCTTTTACCCATTTTTTGTAGTGGAGTCTAAATGGCTATAAGGTGACACTGTTCCACTGTATCTGTGTGCACTAGTGATAGTTTATGGTGATTTCATGAATATCATTTTGAGCGATATTTAGGTGATAACATTAACCACTGATCATTTTACGAAATGGATCAAGATTGTGGCTTTGAAAATCGTTAATTCCACCCAGCTTATAAAAATTTTGGAGGAAAACATTGAGACTAGGTTTGGGGTGCCTAAAAATTCCATCACAGAAAATGGGTCGATATTTGTGGGGTCAAAGTTCACAGATTTTTGTGGGAAATAGGGGATCATCACAGGACAATCTTTAAATTACCATCCTCAAGAAAATGGGCTCACAAAATTCACCAAAAAAACGTTAATCCAAGTCTTGAAGAAGATCATCTTAGCTAATCGAAAGAATTGGCACAAAAAGTTGTTGGAAGCCTTATGGGCCATTACAATCACCCCCAAGGAAAGCATTGAGTAGTCCCCATTTTCATTGGTATAAGGGAAGAATGTTTTCTCGTCGGACCACCTTGAGTTGAATGTTGTATCCTTGGATATGGGAATCGAAGATGAGGAAGGGGCCACCCCATTATAGTCTTGATGTTACCAGCTCCTACAAATTGAGTAACAATGAAACCAAATGTGGTTGGCTATGCATAGGAAGTAAGATGTGGTAACAAGACATAATCTTAAAACTCAATGAAATACTTTCAAAAAGGAAAACTAATTTTTCTTTGGAGCAAGGCTAAAGAGAATCCCTTGATGCATTCCAATTTTGATTCCCTAGTGGATTGGCCCCTATCAGATTGAGAAGTAGTGCAACTTTTATTATTATCTCCTAAAAAATATGGATGGAACTATCGAGAATTTTCACATGAATGGGAAATATCTCAAACAATTTGTTTTATCTCTTCCCCTGCCATATCCACATTCTACCATCACCTTTGTACTTAGCACATTTGTTTTTGTTTTTATTTTGCTCCTTTCAGTTGATTTTGCCTCTATTTTCCCTAGGAAAGGAAATATGGATTCTCAACAACCCGTTGAGGGGTCATGGTCTTGCAGTGATAGCTAGATGTTAACAATCTTTTGTTGTGGTCCTTTTTACAAGTCTTTTGATCCACTTCCCACGTTTCTGCATTCCACATGAAAAATGCAAAGTGCAGAGTCACGATACCCTTGCTTGCTATATTGAAAGCATGTTGCCACATTCTACATCCTGCATGTGGAATATAGAAGGTGGGTACTATTGTTTGACCATCATTCGACCCTAATATTTTCGCAATCCTTCCATCCTATGCGGGTCATGGGGTATCCTTTGAATGAAACTTTAGTACCTTGAACCTGGCCCCATGCATTCTGGATGTGAAATGGGGAGGGCTCTTATTTCTAGTTCCATTACTTTGCATCACTTATACCTCAGCCAATGGAGCCATCATTTTGCATTTAATTCCCACCGATGTCATATCTCAAAATTTATATTCAATATTAACACTGAATCATCCAGGGTGGTGAAGATTTATTAAGGATCATCCTTTTGCATGAAGTTTTCAAATTAATGTGGATCATACAAGACACAACCATGGATTAAAAACACTTTGTGTAGCATTCTACATTCGATAAGCAATTTTTAAGAGATGGCTCCTAGGAAAAACTATGAACCTCATTCTGGAGATAATATGTTGAACAGATCAGCTCAAAAATATAAGGATTTCCTTGGTCCTTGGTGTGTAAGTGATATTTGGAAATGGAAGAACATTGGCAGAAGGATGATAAGGTTTGGATTTTGAGCTTATCTAAAGTCGAATATGTTCATGAGGTCTACAATTTCCATGACATTTTCCAATGGTGATCCAAAAGGTTTGATGTCAAGCATCGTGTTGTGAGCCTAAAGGAGATTGGCAAGTCTCATGTTTCCCTTGCACCTACTGCTTTAAAAGGGATGTTGAGGTTCCCTACATCAACTAACATTTTCAATATCCAAGATGCATATGTCTTCATGAATGCTAATGGTGATGGGGTATTAATTTCGAGGAAAAGGTTGGTGCAACAAACTACTTAACATATTATAATTTACTAGATTGACACTTTTGACTTGATAAAGCCATATAGTGAGGTTGCATGGATGTAGCCAGAATTGTAGGCCAAGAGACAACCTTGAAGGTTCCAAACTACATCATTTATGTTGTGCACTATGTTGTGAACAAGGATGCAATATTTGATTTGGGGGAGTTGATATTGAATGAAATTTCCCATCAACTCGCCAATTTCCAAGAAACCCAAATATTCTCCATGGCTTCATATTTGATTTATGTAATTCTTTTATGTTACTAATTTGAGAATTTGGCTCTTAAAGGGTACGTGCATACAAGCTTAGAACCTATCCCATTGTGGCATCTGATGTTTTGGAAACATAAAACTCCTTTCAATTTCTACAAAGTTTAGGATTTGTTTCTTCAGAGATTTAGACATGTTGAATGGCCATACTCTAGAAAAGTTAATAGAAGAAACATGGGACCTTCTCAAGGGAAAGGCTGATTATTTCTATGAAGAAATGTATGCATACATTCGATTCAATGGCTTCAAAGGAAATGCATGTTTGTTACCCAAATTTGTTTGTGATAGATTTTTTCTAAGTGAGTTTTGTCAACAATGCGAAAAGTTGTTCTCGTTCTTTCAGGGCATGAAAAGGAAACAATTTTGCACTCCATTCAAGTTTGCAGGTAATCCCATGTAAAGTGTTGTTTGAATGACAAATTTGGGTTTGGATTTATAGTCTCTTGATTTGAAAGACATTGATATTATTAATTGTTATGACCCTAAAATAAATCCCATAACTTCACAATAGTATGGCCTATGCTTCTGTGTTTCTGAACGATAGGCTTAGCGTGGTGGAGATAATGAAGGAATCGATTTGAGAATAGACCATTTGGTTCACATTGTAATGAATTTACAACTTAGAGTGACTTACACACAGTGATTAGTTCAACTACTTGTCCCAAGGGATAGGTAATTCAAGAAACGATGCTTGATGACATCAAGCATCATGCACTGATTGCTAAAAGAGTGGGTGATCATCGACTAGTGGAAAAGGTGGCTTTGTATCCCACTCTAGGAGGAATATTATTGTCCCTATTGGGAAACTTACTTCTGCTACTTCTCCCAAGGAAAATTCTAGAGGCGCTAGTAGTGTTATGACAATGGATATGACTAAAGCCCCCATCAAGTTAAGATTGAGAAGGAACATGTTGTTCCTAAAAGGAAGAGATCACCTAAAAGTGACCCATAGGCCATCATTGAAGATATTATGGAAATTGAAGACCAATATGATACAATACTTTCTTGGGCTGTTGTGCAATTGGGGAATAACAGTTTGGTTGAAGGAACAAGTGTCCCAACAAAAATGTTATTTTTTTACAATAACTTGATTACCCTTCACCGTGTGGACTTTGATACATAGGCCAAGAAGCTACAAATTGAAAGAGTTAAGGTAAAAGGGAAGAAGCTTTTGGAAAATAATTATACCTCATTAGTTGTTAAATAATTAGGTACAAAGGGAGCCCTCAAATTGCATGATGCCACTAAGGGCATGCTCAAACATTATGTTCGAGAACAAATGGAGGAATACACTAGATTTAATAGGAGAATATTTGAATTGGAATCTCTATTGATTCCTAAATCATTGTTTACGCCACTATTATCCATTGAGAAACTGGAGGAACAACTTGAAAATAATCCAGTGATGATTTCCAGAGCAAAGAAATCCCATGGATTATATAGGAAGTTAGGAAAATAGTAGTTTCCAATATTGATGAACAAGTGATTTTGTTGATGGATCTGTGGGAATTAGTAAGCAAATATTTTGTCATAGCCACCAAAATTATCTCTTTGATTGATGCTCTAAATCAGTTTCTACAAGATGATCGATAATTTTGCAAGAGTTATGTTGAGACCTTTGTCAAATCCCTAATAGTCATGAATGAACACAAAGACAGAAGGAGAATTTGCCTTCAAACATGAGACTCATATAGGTTAGGGTTGGATGGGATGCTCAACTATATGTTCTATAGAAATTGATTTCCACCCTGTGATATACTAGCAAAGAAGAGAAGCAAAGGATTTTTTAAGACCATTGATGCGATTAAGGAGATAGATGGACCCTCAAGTGTCCATGAAGATAGGGTCCTTACCAAGGAGGAATATGAGTTGAATATAATTTATACCAAGACTACATTAGTTGAGTAGTTTGATGAGATCACCATATTTTTGGAGAATAAGATGAGATGATGGCTTCATGATCTAGTGATTGAGAATTCCAAGATTGATTATGTGGTACAAGAACGACACATATAGTTAAGCAAGGTCCAAAGTGAGATGTTTTCTTTAAGAGTAAAATAAGAGGACATGACATGACCCATCAAAGGCTTCATCGAGGTTTGGGTTGATGAGGCATTGGAAAGGGTAACCAAAGCCCAACAATATTTTAGTTAAGAAGACAATTAGGTTTCATAAAGCACACATGGTAGCACTGAAGCTCTTATTTAAATCAAGTTCCTTGAAGAAGAGGGGGTTGATCTAGAGTCTTGGATTTTCCCAATTTTGCATTTCCCATAATATTCTAGGTTCGGGGGAGCCCTATACATGCCCTCGAGGGTGAATGCAATTCAATTTTTCATTTAAGTATTATTCATTGAGATTCTTTTGAGGCCTTTTCATCCCCTTTATTTCAAACAATCTTAAACTTGTCACACTTGGGATTTTATTGTTAGACTCACCCCACAAAGAACTATTTAAGCAACCATTTGGTTTTTGTTAATTCTATATGATTCAAAATCAATAGAATCTTGAGAAAGTGGCTCTTTTTTTACTCATTTGATCTTGAATGAAATAATCCTTTAAAGTTCTTTGTTGATCCGGTCATGTTTTTATTTCTTTCTTTCATCTTGTAAATTCATGGTTGATCTTGTACTTATGTGATTTAAGAAAGAAAAATATGTGTTGTTGGTAGCTATGATATTTCTTGCAATATTTATATCTCTTTGTTTGTAACATTTGAGGATGCATGGTCCTTCTCAGGTAGTGTTGTGCTTAAAAGAAATTTTTTAATATTGAAGGACATATTGGGACTTGTTGCCTAGCATTTACCCATTTTGAGCAAATAAAGAAAACTTGAAACTCAAAAAGAGGAGTGCCACCTCTAAAAAAATGAGGGAGGGAATTCTAAGATTCTCCCATGACCCCTTCAATGTTGATTATGTTTCCTTTGACAAGGAAAGGTGATTAACATCATTTCCTCGTGCCATATCCTCCTTCATGTCAAACAAGAATGATTTAATGGACTTAAGAGAATATGTGTGACAGTGTTTCTATATGTCTTCTATTTAACCACAAACACTTGTGCATTTTATCTTATCAACAAGGGTTTCTAATGACTTGTGATATGTCGTGCATTGTATGTGCGGACTACAAATTATTAACTTGCATTAATTTGTCAAACATACTTCTACATAGAAAGGAAATTACATTACTACATTGCATAAATGAAAAGCCATCTCAATCACTCTCAACAATAATCATGTACTTGAACATTGGTCATGCTAACCATGTTGGCACAAAGAAATCACCAGGAACGAGAACCATGTTGTCACCAAGGAGACACCAAACATGATTTGGGCACTTCCTATTTCCATAAATCATAACTCTAGTCATTGATAAGCTTTAATATAGAAAACTAATCTATGAATTATAAATTGCATTACAAGAAACTAAAAGATATAAAGGAAATCAAGCTATGAAAATGAATGAACATCCACACAAAAAGAAATGAGAAAATTGAATTGTTCAATGCCCTGTTCTTGTGGAGTGAGCTATGCCTCTAGGAACATGGCAACAAACTTAATCTACAACACCATAAACTAGATAAACATCAACATATGAATTAACAAACAAAAATCTAAGTTGGAAATAAGATCTTAAGCTTGTAGTTTTATTCCATCGTGAAATTGGACACTGCTCTAAGAGTCCTCCCTCTTGGAATGGAGATGGCACTCTATTTTATACCTAATATTGCTTGAAACTAAAAACACACTTGAGGATAAGAGATTCTCAAGTGATTACAACAATTTTCTAAATTTACAACTCATAACTAGATTGCTCCAAGATTCTATCTAACCCCATCGAATTTAGAATACCAGAGGATGTCAAATTCATGATTGTTTGTGTGGGTTACAACAACTTTCCCAAAATACATCTAAGAGCCATGAAGATGCCAAAATTCATTTTCCTCTTGAGTTGTAGATATCAAAACGAATTTGGATCCCACAGATATAGGGAAAAATGTGTTTGTAGACGTGGGTATCTAGAAATCCGCCCTCCACCATTTAAAACAATATATCTCATCTTATATGAACATCCCCAAATAGATAAAACACCAAATTCATGGCTCCTCCATTAATTCTTTGACTAGAAGCTTAGATACCTTCTAATTGTTTTTGACTTGATTATTGGGTGCTCGAATTCATGGCATTTTTATTAATAAATTCCCAAGTTGAATTATCTCCCACAAATTCCTCCATTATTCTGGTGTTGGTTCCATGAAAATGATGTGTGGTCCCATAATAATAATCATATTCTATATCTTTGGACACAAACCATCGTCCTCTATCTATATGCTAGCTCCGTCAAATATTCATGAATTGCACTTATTGGAGCCAAGCAATTTGTCTTCTTGAACTTGAAAGGGGACTTCGAGCATTATCAACGTGTAAACCTGCAACAACTTGTCGACACATCAACCATGACTTCAAAAGTAAATACAACATATGCTTAAACTCCCTAATGTTAATCAAAATTCAATGAAATACCAGGAAATGCGATGGAAAGCACTTTAAACCAAAATCCTGCAAATAATCATTAAAATGATTAATAAAGGGTCATGATGAAGAGGGAAAGGGATTAAAATAGGGGAAAAGGGTTCAAAAGATTGCATTCCCATGACTCAACATCACCCCCAAACTGAATATGTTGCATGCCCTCATGCAACCCTTTACCTCCGTATCAACCAAGTTGAATGAATGATGTTTCTCTTTTACCAATGCATACCCAAATTCACTGCCAACAAGTTGCCAACACTATTTTTGATCATCAAAAGATGTGAAATCTCATACTGAATAGTTCTCCAAAAGAAAGCATTAGTCCACCATGTCAAAAATAATTGATTCATTTTTTTTTATAAATCTCATCTCACATCCACTTGGAATAATTTAAAGAGATTGTGTTTTGTTGCAAGGGAGATATGTGGCCAATATACCTTCAAAACCAACATCCTTAATGCAGATATGTAGCAAGAGTGTTGTAGGTGATTGTGGATGATTTCTCAAAAATTACAAACTGGGGTTTTGAGAAATTTTGCAGGGTTGTTAACAATAACTTTATGGTTTTTCCCACCAAGTTTCATGAAAACCCAGTTCACGGTTTGTAAGATATACTTGAATCATTTTATGCTCTTTTTCAAAAAAAATGAATGAGTAAAAACATGAACTTGGTTGCAAAGTTATTTTGAGCGCCCACTAATCTATTTTAAACTCATTTGAAGACTTGAGACTTGTTCAAATATCTGTGCATTAGTTCTAATTCCGTGAAGGTGAGTATTATTTATTAAAATGACATTTTTGTAAATGCCTTCACAATTTATTGCTCATCTTTCCATTCTAGTATCTATTTTTCCGCATGACCATATTTTGCCCCATTGTTTTCCAACAATATATCTTAAAAGTTATCAACTCAATGACCATGCTCTACCCCGTCACTGTGCAAAAAAACACTTGATTTAAAAGGGAGCATGAGTGAAAAATGTTTTACAGAGACCTTGGAACATGGAGCATGTGATTTCATTGCTTCTTCAAGCTCTTCAAGAACAAATTGTCGAAATGTAGCGAACTGTTAGCAATGAAATTCATGAAATAAAAATATATTGCGGCTTGATTTAATTATTCAAGATGCCATGAGATGTTTCCTCTACTACTTAGTACTGAAGCCAAAAAGTCTTACCATAGAGTTCTCGACAGTCCATTCTCCCACAAACTAATTGCATAGCATGTCCACGTGCCTCTGTATAAGATTTAGTCATCTTCAGGATTTCAAAAATGTGCCTTGATGAAGCTAGAGATAATGAATAGTCATCAAGATCTCATTCAAACTGGAAAATTACAAGTAAGAAGGATGATGGAGATAAAGATTCAAAGAGTCGTTGAATAATTTAGCAACTTGTCTTTTACTGACCTTGTTGGAAGTAAACATTGCAATTGACATAACAAGAGACAGAGGAGGGTTTCAAAACTAATTCTTATAGAGGGATGAATTTATCAACCATCACATCTTGAGTACAATGCCAAACCTGCCACAAATCTGATATGAAATACGAATTGTGTAATCATTTCTCTTATGTCACCAACAAGATTACCATAAATTTTGTGGAAAGGGATCCATCAAAGGTCTTCACATAGCTAATTAAAGACACAATTTTGCAAAGTTGTCATAAGGTGCCTAGAAAACAATCCATCATAAATGCATAGCAGGCTACTGACTCATTTCCACAAATACACCTACTATATTAGCTATTGGCCGAAACATATCCATTGCCAAAACATATGCTACAATACTAAGTATTCCTATATCAGTTATAGCTATGCCAAAAAACTTGTTGGAGTTCCATCAGTGTAATACCTTAGTTTTGATTCCCCATATTAAATAATGTATTTTGTTATTTTATGAAAGGCCAAAGTGCCCAAACAATTAAAAGAGGCCAGTGTGCCTAGGAAATGTAATGTTTTAATCATTATTAATAATAAAATACATGGTTGGCTGCTAGACAAACAAGGAAAAGATTTATAGGGTGTTGTGATTCCACAAGAGAGGGGACTTAAGGGGCTAAGTATTTTTATTATACTTTGCTTACCCATAATTACTTTAAAAGAGAGAAGTGGTTACATGAGCTTATTGGGGGAAGGCAATGTGGTTCTTAATTTTCAAGTAATTATATAAACCCATATTTGGGTTGTTTTGGGGTTCACTCATTTGTTCATTGTTCACACTCTCCATTCGGTTCACTCTTTCACTCATTGCCACTCATTCATTATTCCTCATTCATTTTTGGATTGGATTGGGACATGGAAGAAAAATTCTAAGGAAGAGCCATTTTTTGTTGGTTGTAGTAATGACTGGTGTATTCCAGCCATGAATTTGTGCATGCATGTTTGAGATGCATTGGCATGTATTAAATTTTATTCACAGTTGGGAGTCCTAAGAATGTTAGCATGGAGATTATTGACTAGATGTAGTGGAGCCCTGGAAGGAGGTGGACAACATGAGGGACTATGTGGCAGAGAAGGGGGTTCATTCTCTTGGGTTGTGTAGGCTGGAGAGAAGAGAGATGGTGTACTTTGGATCGTTGTGTGTTGAGAAACCTGTGAAAGCTTGAGTGTTGACTGGTTCGGGAAGCTGAGTGACACCCTGGAACCATCCTTGTGGATTCATAGCCTTGTCTTAGGGGTGACATTGTTGTTGAGACTTGGAACAACAATGTCTATGGTTGGGTGGAACATCCTTGGTTTGCAGTCAGTTGGTGAATGTTTTTTATTAAGATAAGTGCTCTATGTCATGTGTTTCTTTGCTTATATATTTATTTCTATTGTGTATTAATTATTGTCTATGAGATTCATATTTATAATATGCATGTTTATTGGTGATTGTTGTAAATGACATATTGCTTATTTATTTTATGTTGTAGCGTGAATCTTGATTATTGCATCTGTCGTTTTGGTGTTATTTCATACTTCTTTATTAATTAAATGGTATCAAAAATTCAAAATCAATTTAGAAGTGAGTTTTTGCAGTAGCATGGTCAGCTTATGGGTGGTTGGGTACGTTACAAATTGGTATCAGAGCTTATGGTTCAAACATTGGGCTGGTATGGGCCGGAACGAGTGCGAATTTGAGAAATTTTCTATCACAGATTTCAAACTGTGTGAATTTGGGGAAAAACAGAAAGATTATAGAGAAAGATCATTGAATTCATGGGCAGATTCGAGTTTGAAATAATTCAGAATTATCTAAGAAGTTAATGGATTTGATTTGCAGAGTTGTAGAGCTGAATTTGAATTGGAAGGTCGAGAAATTTCATATTTTAATGGTTGTTGTAGCGTGGGGAAAATTTCATCGGATCGATGGTTGAAATCGTGTTCGATCTTGAGATCAACGACCCAGATTCATTCCTGAAAAATTTAAAAATTGTAATATTTTCAAAGTTTGAAAAAATTACCATATCAACGATTGAGATTCATTTTGGTGATTTGAAAATGAGGAAGATAGACGGTCCCTGGTCATTTTTGGCCATTTGGAAGTCGAAGGAAATCAACGGTCGACATCAGTTTGAGTGGGAGATCGACATCCCAGATTCATTTGGGTTTTGGCCGACAATTGCTAAGTGTTAAAATTCACCAACAAAAGTCTTTGATCGTCGACGGTCGATGGTCGACAGAATTTGGTGAAGTTTTCAACTCCCTAACAGAAATCTCCAGTCGTCAATGACCGATGGTTGGGGATCAACAAGTTTTGGCGAAGTTTTGAACTTCAACCAAATGACATTGGCAATCGTCGATGGCCGATGGATCAGGGATTGAAGACTTTGGGTAAAGTTTTGTTTGGCAAAAAAAAAAATTGACTATCGATGGCCAATGGAGAAAGGAAGGTGATGATGTGTCATGGCATGTCAACATCCACATGTCATGCCACATCAACCTGGTTGATGCCTTGAGATGATGTGTCATGCTAGGTCATCATCCACGTGTCATACCATGTAAGCATAACTTCCATGTCAATAGAGATTCAATCGTTGATGGTCGAGGTTCGGCGATATTTGTGAACAATCTTGGTTTGTCGAGGAAGATCTTCGATGGTTGATGGTCGGTGTTTAGGCATAGACGAGATTCATGGGCGACTTTTGGTTTACGGAGAAAAATGGTCGATGATCGGTGATCAGGCGTCGAGGAGATTCGTGGGAAGTTTTGGCTCGCAAAATAAATTTTTGATCCTCTATCATCGATAGAGAGCATATTAATGATCTAGATTACTTCTGATTTGAGAGCGACGGTGCAGATCACACTTAGGCAAAATTATTCCGCAGTTTCAAAAAAAAAAAACGAAGTCTTGAAACATTTTCATATTTTTCCATAGACAGAGAATATTAAGTTGGATTGCGATGAAACTTATGGGTTTTTTCCACAAAGAGGAGATCTACAAGAGTTACAGAGAGGACCATTGTCCAATTCTTCTTGGATTTGTCAAAAAATGTAAAATAGTGGTTTTTAAAGATTTGGGTCTAGATTAAGATGAAACTCTTAGAGAGAGTCCAGAAAGCAGACATGCAAATAACCCATGAAGGAACAAAATAAATCCTAAGGGGATTGGAATGGGGATACTAAAATAGGCCAAAATCCACTATTCTTGGCAACTTTTGGGGGATTTTTTAGATTTTCAGAGGAGGAAAAGTGACCCTAGATCACAAAACTAGAAAATTTTATGTACTCAACATTTTATATACTCATCAAGACAAACAAATTTGGTTTAGTGAAGTTTTCCAGAAATGCACAGATTGTGAGATAGCCAAGTTTGCTAAAAAATCGTCTGGAAAAATGGGTAAAAGAGGACAAAGCTGCAGATTCCAGATTGCTGCAGTTTTTTTGGTGTATCAGATTGAAAGCATGAGAGTTTATATGAATTCCTTGTAAATATTTTTAACTATGTCTCATATACAAGTTTCTCTAGTTCCTGATATATTTTCTTCTACAGTTGACAAAAGTTGGCACCTCAATAAAATTGCACCAGTGGAGAAAATGCACAAAAAGGGTGAGAGTGGTTTTTTCATGAAGCCATAACTTTCGGCTCAGAGATCGAAATGAGGCATGAGTATATTTGTTGGAACGATGGTTCGGAGGAAAATAAAATTGAATTGTTATAATTTGGAGAATGATGATATATGTCTTCATGAATTGAGCAGAAAAAGGACTTGTGGCATTGTTTGGCAATTTTTTTATAATACGCATAATTCTAACAAAATGGTTGCTTGCACATTTTGAAAAATTATGGAGTATAACCCTAGAAGTTCAAGATAAGAATGCATATTAAAGAAATGGAGGAAGGGGAGGGATCCTTTAGTTATGATAAAGAAGCCAAAGGTCAAAATATTAGTGTTGGTAATGCAGAGACATAATCCAATGGGGACAGGAGCAGAGGGGAACAAGAAACATTAATGGAGATTGTGAGAAGCCTGGAAATAGAAGTGCAGAGTTACAAAGAAGATAATGAGAGGTTGATAAGAGAAAAAAATCAGATAAATGATCAAGTGATGAAAATCCTAAATTAGTTACATAGGGAAGCAAGGAATGGATCAGACTTAAGGCAGGAGGAAGAAAGAAGATATCATGAAATAAGAGATAACTACACAAGAGTTGGTCATTCAAGAAGTGCTAGAAAAACTCATAGACATCAATCACCTTCTTACTCAACAAAGAAATTTTATGCATCTGAAGACTCCATAAGCAGTCCAAAAGTGTCTCTTGTTAGACACCAAAGAAGAAGACAAGAATTAGACAGTTTGCAAGGAGAGTTGAGGAAGCTTAAGCCACCATCATTTCATGGTGAAAGAGAAAGGGAAGATTATGTTGAAGCATAGCTTCTTAGACTCGAAAGGTATTTTCAATTGCAAAACTACTCATTCAACCTATAAGCCAGAATTGTCGCATACCATTTGCATGGAAAATCATTTATGTGGTGGGATCGACTGAAGCAAGTTGAGCACATTAATGAGAGCAGGATCACTTGGAAACAATTCAAGAAATATTTTCAGAAGGAGTACCTTTCATAGAACTTCTATGACAAGAAGATGCAAGAGTTATTTGAACTCGGGCTAGGAAGCATGACCATGGAAGAATATGAGAAGAGGTTCTTGGGATTGTTGAAGTATGTAGGATTTATAAAAGATGAGAAGGTGAAAATATAGAGGTTTTTGAGTTGACTACCTTCATTTTATAAAGAGAAGATTCAATATGATGAGCCCGAGACATTGATTGAGACCATCATGAAGGATAAGTACCTATTTAAGTAAGGCAAGGGTGGAGAACCCATGCAGAAATCTTGGAAGGATAAGAAGAAGGAGAAATTTGATCAGAGGAGGAAGGGAATCAAACCTCCTTTCAACAGAAACAACCCTAGTAAAAATTAGCAAGATCAGTCTACTAAAGATGAATCCAAGAAAGAACATTCCTTGGGGAAAAGAGGAAGACCACCATTCCAATGTTGGGGGTGCAAAGAAAATCACCTATACAATGATTTCTCTCACAAAGGAGATAAAGCGAAGACCATGCACAACATCCAAGAGGCTACAACGGTAGAGGAAACAGGAAGAATATATGAAGCCTTAGAAGATCGACAAGAAGAGTACAAATCCAATATGATCAAAGTGGAAGGTAAGATCATTAATCAACCCGTTGTTATTTTAATTGATTCAGGAGCAATTCATTGTTAGAGTGATCCTAAAATAGTGGATAGATTACATTTGGAGAAAAGTAAGCTTGAAAGGTCAAGTTTGGTTCAGATAGCCATTGGAACCAAAAGAAGGATCAATGAGGTTGTCAGAGGTTGTCCAATAAATCTAAATGGAGTGAGTACTAATGTTGATATGAATATCATACCGTTAGGATCTTATGATATCCTAATTGGAATGGATTGGTTGGACAAACACCATGTTGTCCTAGATTTTCACAAGAAGACATTTGCATGTCTTGATGAAGAAAGAAAACATGGCACTGTGAAAGGAATTCCAAGACCCATTTCTACAAGGGAGATTTCAACCTTACAATTGAAGATATGTTTCAGGAAAGGATGTCAATTGTATACAGCTCATATGGAAGATCTAGAAAAGAAAAAAGGGCCAAGCCTTGAAGATTTTCCAGTATTGCAAGAGTTTGAAGATGTATTCCAAGAAATACCACGATTGTCATCGAAGAGGGAGATAGATTTCTCTATTGATTTAGTACCAGGAGTTGCCCCGGTATCAAAAACTCCTTACATAATGAGTACACCAGAGTTAAAATAATTGCAAATGTAGTTGGAAAAGTTGTTGAAGAAAGGGTACATACTTCCAAGTGTTTCACCTTGGGGAGCACCAATACTCTTTGCCAAAAAGAAGGATGGAACATTGAGGTTGTGTATAGACTTTGGACAGTTGAATAAAGCCACGGTAAAGAACAAATACCATCTACCTAGAATTGATGACCTCTTTGACCATCTAAGAGGGGAAAATATATTTTCAAAGATAAACTTAAGATCTGGATACTACCAAGTAAGAATCAAGGAAGAAAACATCAATAAGACATCCTTTAGAACCAAGTATGGACATTATGAGTTTGTAGTGGTGCCATTTGGACTGACCAATGCACCAGTTGTCTTTATGTGTTTAATGAAAGGCATATTTAGAAATTATCTAGATAAGTTTTTCATTGTGTTCTTGGATGACATACTTATTTATTCTAAGTCCAAGGAAGAGCATGAATATCACTTGAGGTTGGTGTTGCAAGTGTTGAGGGAACATCAGTTGTATTCCAAGCTTAGTAAGTGTTATTTTTACCAAGAACAGATCCATTATTTGGGTCACATTATTTTAGAAGAATGTATAGTAGTAGATCCAGAGAAGATTGAAGTTGTTAGAGGATGGACATCACCCATGAATGTTTCATAAACCAGATCTTTTATGGGATTAGTCAGATACTACAGGAGGTTTATAGCAAGGTTCTCTAAGATTTCTCATCCCATCACTTCTTTGCAAAAGAAGGGAATTAAATTTGAATGGACAGTTGAGTGTGAAGAGAACTTTAATTTGTTAAAAGGATTACTTACTAGTGCAACTATTTTAAAGATTGTTGACCCAAATGAGAATTTTTTGGTATGTACAGATGCGTGTAAGGAAGGAATTGGTGGATTCCTCACTCAAAATGGACATGTCATTGGTTATGAGTCCAAAAAACTTAAAGAACATTAGAGGAATTATGTCACACATGATTTGGAGCTTGTTGCCATTGTTCATGCATTGAATATGTGGAGGCATTATCTCATGCGAAAAATATTTGAATTAAGGACAAACCATAGTGGCCTGAAATATCTTTTTGAACAGTCAACTTTGAATGCTAGGCAAACAAGATGGCTAGAATTTTTAAGTGAGTATGACTTTGACATCAAGCATAGCAAGGGAAAAGAAAATAAAGTTGTTGATGCACTCAACATAAGAGTACATCGCATGCATGCTACAGTTGTTAATATGCATCAATCAAATTTAAAGAGTAGAATTTTAGATGTTGTTGTTATAGGTCAGCATTACCTACAAATAAAAGAAAGTTTACAACAAGAAAATGTACAACAGAAAATTAAAGAATATGAGATGAAGGAAGATGGGTTACTTATGCATAAAAATAGAATTTATGTTCGTAGTTCTGAAGAACTTAGGAATTTGGTATTAAAAGAAATGCACAATGTTTCATATGTCAGACATCTCGGTTACCAGAAAACAAATGCGGTAGTAAGAAGCCAATTCTTTTGGCTTGGAATGAAGAAGGATGTTGTTGATTACATTACTAGACGTATGGAATGTCAGAGAGTAAAATCTGAGCATAGACACCCAACAGGTTTGCTTCATCCATTGCCTATTCCAGAGAAGAAATGGGAAGTGATAACCATTGATTTTATAATTAAATTGCCTAGGACAACAAGGCAACATGATTCCATAATGGTAGTTGTGGATAAATTGACAAAGACTACTCATTTTGTTCCTGTAAAAATGACTTGTACAACAACTAATATTGCAGAATTTTACATGAGGGAAATTGCTAGGTTGCATGGGATACCTAAGGCAATTGTTTTAGACAGAGACACAAAGTTTACTTCAAATTTATTGAGGGGTTTATTTAAATGATTTGGTACAAATCTGAATTTTAGCACAACATACCATCCACAGTCAGATGGGCAGAGAGAGAGAGTCAACCAAGTAATTGAAGACATGCTGAGAATGTGTGTGATGGATAAACCATCTAAGTGGGAAGATTACTTGCATTTGGTTGATTTTGCCTATAATAATGGATATCAAGCTTCATTGAAGATGAGCCCATTTGAAGCTTTGTATGGTAGAAAATGAAATACTCCAGTGAGTTGGGACAACCCAGCAGACAGAGTAGTACTTGGGCAAGAATTTCTCAAGGATATGGAAGACCAGATGGTTAGAATTAAGTAAAATTTAAAGGCAGCTCAAGATAGACAGAAAATTTATACATATAAGAACATGACAGCTAGAGAATTTCAAGTGGGGGAGCATGTTCTTTTAAAAGTGAAGCCCAAGAAAAGCTCATTGAAGTTGGGTAGTTGTACAAAGCTAGCAACCATATTTTGTGGTCCATTTGAGATCTTGGACAGAATAAGGCTAGTTGCATACATGCTTGCTTTGCCTGCTTTCATGAATGTGCATAATTTATTTCATGTCTCTTTGCTAAAAAAATATATACATTATCCTAACTATGTTATTGATTGGAATTTGATTCAGGTAGAGCAATAGGGAGACTTTTAGGTCCATCCAATGCACATATTAGACAGAAAAGTCCAAGTGCTTTGGAATCGAGTCATAGAATTGGTAAAACTTCAGTGGACTTGCTACGGCCATGAAGATGCTACTTGGGAACATGAAGATGCCATGCGGGCAGAGTACCCCCAACTTTTTTAATAAATTCTAAAATTTAATTTTTTGTTTTTTATATGCAATGAGGACAATGCCAAAATAAGGGGGAGGGGAACATAATACCCAGTTTTGATTCCCCATATTAAATAATGTGTTTTGTTATTTTATGAAAGTCTAGAGTGCCCAAACAATTAAGAGAGTCCAAAGTGCCCAAACAATTAAAAGAGTCCAGCGTGCCTAGGAAATGTAATGTTTTGATCATTATTAATAATAAACTACATCGTTGGTTGCTAGACAGACAAGGACAAGAGTTATAGGGGGATATCATTCCATGAGAGAGGAGGATTAAGGGGATAAGTGTTTTTATTGTACTTTGTTTACCCATAATTACTTTAATGGAGAGAAGTGGTTACATGAGCTTCTTGGAGGAAGGCCATATGGTTCTTAATTCTCAAGTAATTATATAAACACATCTTTGGGTTGTTTGGGGGTTCACTCATTTGTTCATTGTTCACACTCTCCATTGTGTTCACTCTTTCATTCATTTCCACTCATTCATTATACATCATTCATTCTTGTTCTTGGATTAGGACATGGTGGTGAATTGTTAAGGAAGAGCCATTTTTTGCTGGTTGTAGTAATGATTGGTGTATTTCGGCCATGAATTTGTGTGTGCATGTTTGAGATGCATTGGCATGTATTAAATTTTATTCACAGCTGAGAGTCCTGAGAATCTCAGCATGGAGATTCTTGACCAGATGTAGTGGAGCCCTAGAAGGAGGTGGATAGCCTGAGGGACTGGGTGGCAGAGAAGGGGGTACATTCTCTTGGGTTGTGCATGCTGGAGAGAAGAGAGTTGGTGTACTTTGGATTGTTGTGTATTGAGAAACTTGTGAGAGCTTGAGTGTTGATCGGTTTGGGAAGCTGAGTGACACCCTGGAACCATCCTTGTGAATTCATAGCCCTGGCTCAAGGGTGACATTGTTGTTGAGACTTGGAACAACAATGTCTATGGTTGGGTGGAATGTCCTTGGTCTATAGCTAGTTGGTGAATGTTTTTTATTAAGATAAGTGCTCTCTGTCATGTGTTTCTTTGCTTATATATTTATTTTCATTGTGTATTAATTATTGTCTCTGAGATTCGTATTTATAATATGCATGCTTGTTGGTGATTTTTTTGCATGAAATATTGCTTATTATTTAATGTTGTAGCATGAATCTTGATTATTGCATGTGTTGTTTTGGTGTTCTTTCATGCTTCTTTATTAATTAAATGGTATCAGAAAATTCAAAATCAATTTAGAAGTGATTTTTCGCAGTAGCGTGGTCATCTTGTGGGTGCTTGGGTACGTTACAATCAACCTTAACTAAACTTGAAGTATGTTCAAGCCAGAACACAAAAATAATTTCCACAGTGATAACAAGAACTGGGAGAGAAATTGATTCCATTTTAAAAATATATACAAACCTCGTTGTTACCAGCACATCTTGAACATGGAGTATGAGACCACTGTTGGTGTCATATGGAAACTTTGTTTCTTGCTGCCACAGCATTGTCACGTGATCTTGTGAGTCAATGAGATGCATTGTTACCACCATTGTATTTTATCCTTTAGCTCATTCTCATTCCACATTCAAATTTAAAACTTAAGCTTCAATACAAATGGCTCATATAAGTTTCGTTTTGAGATACCAATGAATTGTTTTGGTTCACAATAATGGTAGTACTTCTTGCAATGTTTCTTGGTAAACTTGCAATTCCTTTATACAAACCTGCAATACAAGCTTGAAAACAGTCTTGTAGCTTTACAATTTTTGAAATCAAATTCTATTTAAAGCTTGAAGAAGACGTTTGAGTCTTTTTTTTTTTTTAATTCTCAAAGGTTGAGACCATAATATTGGTGAGAATACTTCTTCAAGGTGTCTCACAAAGACCGAAGGTTACCAAAAGAGATAAAATATTCCTTCAAAACTTAACTTATCCATGCATATGCATACCTCTGTTTGCAAAAAAGTGACCTTCAATAATTCTCACAGGGGTCACTTCTTTTAGATCCAAACAATTGGCTTGATATCTTTTGTAGTCAAAATGGAATTCCTTGCAAAATATGAGTCATAAGGAGACAGTTCAAGTATTGGATTTATGATGACTTTCTTTAACAAGAGAAGTCATTTTTGCTTGCTTGGAGGAAAAGGAAATATATGGTTATGGAAGCAACGAGCATTTGATTATGATCTTTGACAAGAAAACTCTGATATTGCTTTTGACACTATCATTCTTATGAAACTCCAAAACTTATATAGGTAGAGGTTTATGATGCAAATTGTACAGGGTTCTTAGAGGGGCATAGTATCAAAGAAACATGACATAGGATACAAAGTATGCATTTGTAACACAACGAGTGGTTTTGTAGTCATATAAAAGGCTTCATCGGAAGTAGTTTTCGCAAGTTTTTAGATAAAGAGATAGCTCTTTTTTATGAACAATTGTTGTTTAGGTCAATCTTGATATCCAAGGACAAAGTATATGTTTTAATCTTTGCCAACAGATGAGAGGTCAACAACTTGCCATTGTGATGAATTTGCAATGAGTAATAATCAGAATGGTATTATATTTAACTGCATATGTATATTAGTGGTGACAAGATCAGTGAGATTCCACTAGAGGATCACAACTTATCCTTTCAACCCACAACCCTCTAGAGTAAGGGAAACATAATTGCAAACATGCAGCTTCACAAAATGTGTGTTGATAAAGGATGATGGCTTTGCTTGTATGCATGAATACAAATATGGGCCTTGCAAAGTAGGTTGTATATTTTAGAGGCCATCATCCCCAACTTTTAAATAATGAACTAAAGGAGGTCAAAATTATAGGAACTTTGGCTTTATACAAAGTGTAGGCCACAAGAATAAGCCTAAGAATAATGACCCTCTATAAGATGTGGGAATAAGTCAGAAAACGATAACCCTCTTAATGGTTCACAAATGTTGAAATTAGCTTGGTCCTCTCCATATTGTTGGAGTTCAAATTTCAAGACAATCCTTGGAATATGCTAAGACAATTTTGATAAATATCACTTTTCATTTATGAATTGTTTAAAGAATTTGGCTTAGAGTGTACTGCCAACAAAACACCACAAGATCCCTCTAAAACATGCTTTGTAACTCACAACAACTCTGAAGACATGAACCAATATGTGCATCATTGAACCATGGAATGAATCATGAAACTCATATTGTTGAATGTGTTCTCCCTCCATATTCTCATGTAGGAATAGCTTCTATAGTAGCTTCTTCTATTGTAGGTTCTTCTTGGGTAGCATATTCCTCTTTCCCAATAGTTTCCCTAACTTGTCCATGTTAGTTGCTTGTTTTTCTATTGTTGGATTTTGTGAGGAAACATCAATGTCTTGTTCTACTCTTGTTGTAGGTTCTTGTGTGGCAGAAGCAAAGCCTTCTATTGTTGGTTCTTGTGGAGAAACAATAGAACTTCTTGATGTTGGTTCTTGTGTAGCAACATCAATGGCTGATGTAGCAACACTAGTGTCTCTCCTTGAGCAGTTTCTGGTACTTCTTATTTTTGGGTGTTGGAGTGGATTTGAATTGTAGCAGTAGAGTAAGATGATGTCATGTTTCAGATGGGGTGGTGAAGGCTTTGGATCAAACTGTTGATGTTATGGTAGCTGCGGTAGGTATTTACCTCCACTTGTAAACCTGACGAGAATAGAATATTCTGGGAAGCAAGAAGAAACCTTAATTAGTTGGCTAATAACCCTAGAAGACAAGTTGGCTCAAGAGAATAACTTGTATTAGGTTATTAGCCTCCAAGAGAAGAAGTTGGCTAAAGGAAATATTATATACTAAGTAAATAGGCACCCAGAATGAGAAGTCGACCCAGGTAGTTTGCCAGATTTAATATAAATATAGAAGGCCAGTCTTCATTCTGGCAGCCATTCTCGGAACTGCAGAAGCAACACTTATGCGCACTGCAGTTGGCCAGTTTGTGCACAAGTTTGGAGGAGAGTTGTCGTTGCAGCTGTTGCAGCTAGCAGATTTTGGTTTTGGCTTGGACTATCTCTTGGTTATGGTTTGGACCCTCTGATCAACTCTTGTTTGGTGCGCTATCCTTGAAGAAAGGTGCACCACCCTTTGTTTAGATATCTAGCCTAGGGTTTACTTTCAGAATGATTCTCTGTCAAGGTTAAGGTGCTCGGGGGGTGGCTTCGGCCTATGGTTGGGTGACAATAGTGATATTGTCTATGGGTAAACGAGTACATCCATTATATTCTAACAGTTTATGGACTCACACCTCCTTCATTTAGTCTAACCACTGGAAGGGAGCATAGCCATAAGGATACTAAGCTCGTTGAAGAACTATCGCCAGGGTTTCTAGCAGGAGTAATTATCAAAGCACTGTCGCTAGGGTTACTAGCAGGTGCAGTTGCAGAAACCCTAACCCTGTTGTTGAGGCAACTTAAGTGAAGGGATTGACCTAATTTCTAGATAGATTAGTGCACCCTAGCCTAGCCCATCTCCTGGTACTCTCAGCAAGAAAAAACGTCAAGTTTGAGTTTTTGGTCAAATCTAGGGTTGACCCAGTCAAGGCAACCATGACTTACTCTATGAAGTCAGAAAACAAGTTAGATGGGGATTTTAACTTTAGAGTGTGGAAGACAATGATTGAACTCATCCTTGTCAAGAATAAAGTGTTGGATATTGTGAAAGGAAATATCGTGGAACCAGAGTTTGAAGAAGGAAAAGAGAAGGAATAGCAGAACGTTGCAGTTATGGAGAAATTCAAAGACAGTGACATCAATGCCATGAGTATCATAGTGGACTCTATAAAAGACCACTTGATTCCCTACATCTCCCATCTTGACTCATCTAAGAAGATTTATGATGCCCTAACAAACCTCTTCTTAGTCAGAAACATTGGACAAGTAACGAGTCTGAAGAATGAGCTTTGTGACATGAAGATGAATGATGATGACAACATAACATCATACTTTGTGAGGATCTCTCAGTTAAGACATCAACTACAATCTATTGAAGAGATCATCTCATAGAAGGAATTGGTAAATATAGTACTCAACGGTCTTCCCAAGACATGGGATGCATTTTCCGCAAGTATGAACACAAGGAAGGAGTGTCCTACATTCGAAGAACTTTGGACTTGTTATGCACAAGAAGAATCAAGGATTAGTGCAAAAGAGAAACCTCAAAATAAATACAATGATCAAGCCTTCACAGCAAGATCCAAGAATTTCAGGAACAAAAGGAATTTTGGTTCAAAGAAGAAGCCAAATCAAGAGAAAGATATGTCAGAAATACAATGCTTCAACTGTCGAAAGTATGGTCACTACAAGAAGCATTGTCCTAAGCTAAAGAAAAGGAAGGAGACACACGAAGAATCAGTTGCCGAAGAAAAGGAACCTTCAAAGAATATTAAGCAAGATGAAACAGACTTCTTCTTCTAAGACAAGAATCAATCTTGAAGAAACCTAGAAGAAGTAAAGACAGAAAGAAGTCAGCAATCAAGAAGAAATTGGAAAAATATTTGTGACACTTTGCAGAAGGCAATAAGGATGCAGACGGAAATGTGGACTCTCCTAGATGGAGGGAGTCGATTATATTATAAAAATAAGAACATGCATTCATGCATGAAGCAAGGATTAGGAGGGAGCTAATCCTAAATTATATGATCCATTAAAGATCGTCGGGTATGTGTTATATTCTTTGCATGTGTGTGTGTGGGAGTGTCAGATTCGACAACTATGTCTGACGATCCCTCTATTAGTGCTCCTTGTGTCGTGTGCGTTGGGTGCTTCCTAGGTGGGTCCCAGGGCGGGCCATATATGGCCCCCCTGATTACGCGCAGCATTCGGGGCAGAGCCCTGAAATTATTTTTTTGGGCAGTTTTTGTTATTTTTAGTGGATCTTGCTATTTTTATAGGTTTTCTAAAGTAATCCCAAATTAAGGGATTAGGGTTTTGGTATCTACGGAATACCTAAAAAAAATGTATATATTGTATGGTGAATGGTGAAATTCGATATAATGAATATAAGAGAGGTTTTCCCCGGTTGAGGGTTTCCGGTATAAATCTCTGTGTACTATGTGTATGAGCCATTGATTAAATTTTGTTTTGCTTAAGAATCTATATGCATTTCTTTACTTCATAGGTTTAAATCTTACAAAGATGATGAAGTATCTATCCATGGTAGCAACCATGAAAAGCAGCTCATGTTCAGTGTGACTTCAAAAGAAGTCTTCTTCGAAAAGAAGCCTTAAAGTAATCCCTAGTTGTCCATCCACATCCATGATCCTGTGATGAAAGAAAGAAGTTGGAATCTTCAGATCATGGAATCTATAGAAAACTCCATGAACTCAAGAGATAAAGAGAAACAATTGGAAGAACATGAAGATTCCAAGAGAGAAAGAAAAGACAGAACAACCAGTCAGTGTATCGAGAATCACAAGACTACCAGCCTGCCTTATATGAACTCACTAAAAGCAATCAAGCAGAGGAACTGAAAGTTGTGATGAAGAACAATGTATGGAAGACTTATGAATGAAAGTATTGCAAGATCCAGAACTAGAGGTTCTCCCAAATGGAGGGAGAAGACTATGATGATTGCTTGTAAACCAGACATACCTCTACATGAGCCAGTATATCGTCCGCAATATCCATAGGTTGGAGTTTACATGTAGAGCAACCTCAAAGGCTTTGAGGTATACCAGAAAGAGACCCTTGTATGTAGAAGGAAGAAGATCGTGTATGGATTCAAACAACTTGGTGCAGAGCCTTCAATACACAGCAGAAGCGTGGTGAAAAGATTTCTATAACAGAGATATTGTATTAGAATGGTTACTCAGTGTTGGTCACTATAATTGCTTAATTGATTCAAACAATCAAATGATACATAAATTGTCAACCTAGGGAAGTCTGTTTATTTCAAAGATAACCACGCACTATATATGCTCAATTCCAAAAGAAACTTAGAGTTGTAGTAAAAGAAACTATACTAATCACACTTGCCTTGAATGAACTGAAGTTATGATTAAATCAAAGGAAAGAAACCTACCTATTGCAGATCTTAAAGATTAATCTTAAGGAATCCTGGATTACATTAAAATAATACTTGCAACAGGAAAGAACAGCTATTCTGCAACCAGAGAACATGACCCTTACTCTCAACAGAGACTTCAGTACTTTAATTCTGATTAACACTCTTTCATGAAAACAGTAATGCAGAGGAAATTAACTCTATATAGTAGAGAACAAGGCCATCCAATTCCTTCCTTTCTAAGCAGGAACCTTTAGCCCTATTTCTGATTAGCACACTTGTGAAATTGAGATTTACAGAGAACAGGATAGTCTGATCCCTTCCTTTCTGA
>JZKD02S1684495.1:91327-102105 GCA_000966675.3 Picea glauca
CCATAGTGATAATAGTGGAGGACATTCAATGTAAGGTGGACTAGGTCCACTATAGTATTAAATAAGGCCCACTATGGTAGTTAGATATAACAAATGTAATAGGACTTCATTACATTGCTTGAACCCCCTTATATAGTGCTACTAACCACCTAAGAACATTCTAGAGGAGGAACCTTCTAGAAGTATAACCTTCTAGCAAGTCCTCTTACATTTATTATATCTAACTACCATAGTGGGCCTTATTTAATACTATAGTGGACCTAGTCCACCTTACATTGAATGGCCTCCACTATTATCACTAGGGCCCTCTGCCCCCCCCCCCCCCCTACTACCTCTCTAGCTACCTAACACATTTTTTATGAGAAGTCCTCTTGTTGTTGGTTAGCAGTTGGAACACCTTGGTAGCAAGATATTCAAACATGACTCAGGAAAGGAGTCAAAATCGCATGATGTTGCACCTTCTTGGTTTGGATTCCTGGATGACATGCTCTTATTCATCAAAAAATGTTCTTTGAAATCACTTGTTCATAGACTGAGCTCCATGATCCTCCTTTGACTTGCAAAAAACAACTAGCATTTTTCTGGCAACACATGGTGAGATTACGAAGGAAAAGAGCCATGAGGATTTTATCCTTCCAATAAACATCAAAATAATTCATATAAAACATATCTTTTAAAGGATTCATTAAAAAAAATTCATTGTTACCTAATGAGGAGTGGTAGCTAACCTAAACTACCCGTTAGTGTTTCAATGATAAATTCTTCGTTTGATGTCCAATTGGGATTATTCCAAAGCCAAATTAAAGTAGATTCACATGGATATCTCCAATATAAAAATATTTTGAAAGTTCTGTAGAAGGATATGTCAAACATACAGAGCAACAACCTTCATGACAAAGCTATTTTTTATTTATAGCGTAGACCAACAATCACGGTTTTAGGTATAACTTTTTTGTTTGATGACAGATTGACTTAGTTACAAATGGATATCAAATTATATTCATGTAGGTGTCTCCAATAGAAACATTTTTTGCAAACATAAAGAAATGATGGGTGAAATAAACCAATGAACAACATAGGAAACATAATTTTAGCAATGCAGATTTAGGATAGGCAGCTAGTATTTAGGGCATAACTTTCTCGTATGATATTGAAATGAAGTGATTTCAGTTGGGTTGTAAACCATATTCATAGGAGAATATACCATATATACAAGTTTGAAATATCTATCCATTTGGTCTACCCAAAGTTGGTTGTTCCAACTCTATTCTCAGTGAGGTTAGCAACCCCAAATGTCACAAGTGTCTGATCAACCAACTATTTCTTCCAAATGATGATCTAGATTTGTGTAAATTTTGGTAGGTGTATATTTTTCAATGTAATTCATCCCAATTCCAAAAATTGTAAATACCCAGTTCCTAAGTTGTGCAATACGACCTTCGCAAGATACCATGGCAAGTGCAAGAATACCTAAAGCAAGAATAAAAACAAACAACTAATTCAAAATGTGGTATAATGATAATGGGATCCTCACATAACCATCATGGGAACACAAAGTGTCTCATTATCTATGAGGTTGGTATAATGAAATCCTGACATAACCATCGTGGGAACCACGTAGTGTCTCGTTATTTTTGAAACAACTTCCACAATTTGTTCATGAAATTGTGATTCTTGTATGATGATGGCTTGAATAGTTGATCGAAGAATACAACCATCATCAAATCATTGAGCATTTTTCATTATACTTAAGATTAAAGGGACTGGGTGTAGTGCAGGGGTAATCAATGACAAAGAATCAAGGGTTGGAAAGGGTCTAAAATGACAACCATGACTTAGTGGAAAGAAAAGAAGGGGGAAGGGAACTGATACCGCATAAAGAAGAAAATAGAAGAGAAAAACACGAATAAGAGAAGAAGGTATAAAATAGGGCAGGAGGATTGAGAGAGGAATAAAGAGCGAGAAAGAATAAAAGTAGAATTAAATGCAACAAACAGTAGGAAGACATGAACATGGGTGGACTAAGATGAAAATACAATGAAATTAAGAACACAATGAATCCAAGATGTTAAATATTACCGGTGGAAATAATGAAAATTCATTACATACCCATTAGTTGATCCAAATACGTGCTTGAGGGATTTTGCATCCCTTTTGGTTCTTTCTCTAGTGGAATCCTCATTCACCAATGCTTTCCCCCTCTACCCAAAATTCCTACAAAAGGGGTTAGTACTGTGGGTGGCTCTTACTGCACCATAAAAAATCTTTCTGATTTTAACTCATGTAGCTATATGAATGCAAAAAAATTTGTATGAGACCCTACCAAGAGGATAGTCGACATCTTCTCTTTGTTCATCCCCTTACCATGTGTTATCTAAAACCAATACAAGAAATACTATTGCGCCCTTGACAACTCCCTGACAATGATGCCAAAAATGACAGTGTTTCTATACGTCTTCTATTTAACCACAAACACTTGTGCATTTTATCTTATCAACCAAGGCTTCTAATGACTTGTGAGATGACATGCACTGTATGTGTGGGCTACACATTCTTAACTTGCATTAATTTGTCTAACATGCTTCTATATAAAAAGAAAATTACACCACTAGTTTACATAAATGCAAAGCCAACTCAATCACTCTCAGCGATGATCATGTACTTGAACACCGATCATGCTAACCCTACTGGCACCAACAATTCACTAGGAGTGGGAACCTTTTTGTCACCAAGGAGACACCAAGCATGATTTGGCCACTTCCTATTTCCACAAATCACTACTCTAGTAATTGACAAGCTTTAATAAATAAAACTAATCTATGAATTATAAATTGCATTACAAGAAACTAAAAGATATAAAGGAAATCAAGCTATGAAAATGAATGAACATCCACACAAAAAGAAATAAGAAAATCGAATTTCTCAATGCCCTATTCTTGTGGAGTGAGCTCTGCCTCCAGGAACATGGCAACAAACTTAATCTACAACACCATAAATTAGCTAAACATCAACATATGAATGAACAAACATAAATCTAAGTTGGAAATCGGATCTCAAGCTTGTAGTTTTATTCCATCATGAAATTGGACATTTCTCTAAGAGTCCTCCCTCTTGGAATGGAGATGACACTCTATTTTATACATAATCTTGCTTCAAACTGAAAACCCACTCGAGGATAAGAGATTCCCAAGTGATTACAATAATTTTCTAAATTTACAACTCATAACTAGATTGCTCCAAGATTCTAGCTAACCCCATCAAATTTAGAATACCATAGGTTGTCAAATTCGTGATTGGTTGTGTGGGTTACGACAACTTGCCCAAAATACATCCAAGAGCCATGAAGATGTCGAAGTTCGTTTTCCTCTTGAGTTTCTATCAAAACGGATTTGGATCCCACAAATATAGGGAAAAACGGGTTTGTAGACGTGGGTATCTAGAAATCCGCCCTCCAACGTTTAAAACAATATATCTCATCTTCTATGAACATCCTCAAATAGATATAACACCAAATTTGTGGCTCCTCCGTTAATTCTTTGACTAGAAGCTTAGATACCTTCTAATTGTTGTTGACTTGATTATTGGGTGCTCAAATTCGTGACATTTTTATTAATAAATTCCCAAGTATAATTATCTCCCACAAATTCCTCCAATATTCTAGTGTTGGTTCCATGAAAATGATGTGTGGTCCCATAATAATAATCCTCTTCTATAGCTTTGGACACAAACCATCATCCTATATCTATGTGCCAGCTCCGCCAAATATTCATAAAATGCACGTATTGTAGCCAAGCAAGTTGTCGTCTTTAACCTGAAAGGGGACTTTGAGCATTATCAACTTTTAAACCCACAACAATTTGTTGACACATCAACCATGACTTCAAAAGTACATACAAAATATGCTAATTCTCCTTGATGTTAATCAAAATTCAATGAAATACCAATAAATGCAATGGAAAGCACTTTAAACCAAAATCCTGCAAAAAAACATTAAAATGATTAATAAAGGGTCATGATGAAGAGGAAAAGGGAATAAAAATGAGTGGGAAAAAGTATAAAAAGATGGCATTCCCATGACTCAACAATGTGACCTTGAGAGTCTTACCTAGATATGAGAAGGTCAAACAAAATCCTTACTTGAGTGTTTTCCACTTACATGTCTGTCATCAAATTTCTTCATTTAGATACCATGCATTAGGAGTGGGCCCCAAGGTGTAGATGAATTTGTGGACCCAATATTGTTCGTGACATCCTTCCTTCTTTAGTCCACTTCTTGACACAACTATCTACTTGCAACACTAGATTTTTCTTTCCCTAATATACTTCAGTGAAAGCGTTTGGGTTCTACGCTACCCTTAGAATATCGTTAACTTAGTCCTCTTGTGGTGGGTTGAAGTGATGTTGCAACACAGGATAAACCTTTTCCCAACTACCCAAGTTGTCCTTATCCATAGCCCACCATTTAGATGGACAAAAACTTAGCTTTACATCCAATGTTGGAACCAATCGTTCTTTCGAGACCATCAAACACAAATCTTCCATAAATTCCTCAATGTCCCTAGTGCCATCAAATATGGGAGGGTCCCATGATTCTATACCGATCCAACATACTGTTGATCATAACATAACATTGAGATGAAATCTCATGGTTACATTCCCACTAGTCCTATAATGCATTTTAACTATTTGAGTTGAAGGAACAAAATGTTGCACTAGCTTGTGTCTCCATTGGTTGTGGGATTAACATAATCACCCTACATCTTGAACATCAAGTTGTATAACTAATCAATGATCATTCCATCCATAAAATCATCCACCAACTTTGTGTACCAAATTACCTTAGTTGGGTTGATATGTTTTATTACTCTCGCCCAATCTGCTTCAAAGGACATTTTCCCTCTCTTCAAAATGATGATAGCTTCATTATCATTAACCCACTCCAATCCCAAGAGTGCATGGTAAGTGTCCTTCTCGTCTACTATATCAATGACTTCAAAGTCTGAAACCATCATTACAATATGAAGGTCAACCTCAACATTCTCAAGGTGGCCAATTGGGTAAATCATATACCAATTCATGAACCACAACTAGATGGGAAGGCAAATTAGGCATGGAATTCCCATCATCCCCAATGACTTGTTGGGAAGGATGTTCACATTGGACCCAAAGTCCAACGTGACATTTTGAATATCATACCCATGAATCTAGCCACTCGTTTTGAACTCTCTATTGGTTATTTGCTTCTTCTTCTTCCCAATCCTCCAAACATGCCACTCAAGGAGAGGGGCAATGATAGGTTTCTCTTCTCCTCCCTTGATGAACTGATTGAAGGTCGATCATGACCTTTTTACTGATTTTTCATTACCAAAAACCTTAATAAGATAATGGAATAGATCTTGAGTTACCTCTAAATAGCTTGCTTCTTTCGTGTGTCTAGGTTGTGGTCCTTGTATTCTCATTCCAAATGACAATGGTTGTTAGTATTTTGGATAGTAACACTACTTCCTATGCATTATCTTACTAGAAAAGTATATCCATGTAGTGTTTCCAAAGCTTGCCTGGAGCAATATTTCTATTTGGTTGTATCAAAACCAAGATTTGCAAGGGCATATTTTTTGATATGGAAATGTTCCTTATTATCATTGTCACCACCTGTGTGAGCTCCCCCGCTAGTTAATACATTTACCCTTGGATCCCCATTCTTGGTGGTATTTCTTTGCTCGTATTTTACCAAGTTTACATTGACACGACATGTCCTAGTTTCCCATTTTTCCAACATATCTAGACAATTCTTAGTGACATGATATGTGGTCCTATAGTGGCTACATCGAAATCTTCTTGGTTATGGACAAATCCCAAATATATGACCTATGTCACTACAATTATAACACCTTATAGGGCTCATTCCTCTGCCATCTTGTTTCCTTAGTTTCCTCCTCCATAACCTCCTTGGCCTCCTCCTTCCACAGGGCCATTACCTACTTTTTCTACTCTGAAGGAAATTCTCTTGTAATGCACTGCAAGTGCTTACGATGCACAATTTTTTTCATACTTGCAAATTTCTTCTATAAAAATCACATAGCACTGTCGTAGGGGTGGAATTGAACTTTTGCAACATTAGGAAAATTTTTGGGGGATGTTTGTAGACTCTACATATCTCACAATATTTATTGGCAAAATTTCCCAAAAACCTAGTGGGAGGTGTTACTAACATTTGTGGTATCGGGATTTTAAAGGGTAAGAGGGTCGAGACCTTTCGAGTCTCGAAAGACCGATAAGATCCTGACCGTTGAACTTGGCGGGACACGCATCAGACATCAGAAGGAGAGTCGAGATTTCAGTTCATCGGAGGATCAGAGTTTCCGGAGGCTGGGAGTTCTTTCATAAGTGAATCGCGATGCGCGATTTCTCGACTGAATCAGAGCCGTCCGTTAGCTGAGGCACGTGACAAGAGATCCCGCAGAGTCGGGGATCGGGGAATTGAAAGTCCCGTGCACATGGCAGTGGGGATCGCGATATCCCGATACGCGATTTCCCGATGGAGCTAAGGGTCGTAGTGGGGTCAGCGCCAAGTGGCACCGGTATATCGCGAGCTCGGGGGTTCGTGAGTTAGAGCTGCAAAGATTTGCATCCAAAGTTGCGAGATCGCGAGAAGCGATATCTCGCTAATCATCGGATCAGCGTGTGGGGATCGCAGGAACAAGTGGAGTACAGGTGGCAGGCTTTGTACCAAGGAGCGGACCGTCGACAAGTCAACGGCCATGAGCCATCGGGTTTCGGGGAATCGCAAGTTTCGTGGACACAAACATCGTATCGTCAAGAACGCCTAAAACCCAATGGAAGGTTGGACCGCGGTCACACAGGGACGGGTCATATGGACTATGGTCTAGCCGGTAGGGGCTAGCTCCCAGGAAAAGGAGCTCATCGCACATCAGGATATCGGGATTCTCGGAGGCAAGGAACTCACGCACTTCAAACTCGCGAATCCGAAATCCTCGAATCCCCGAAAGCCCGAAACCTCATCACATGCCTCCTTGTCGCCACGTCCTATTTCCTTGTCACGCCAACTCATATTTTCTTCCTGGTCCCTGTGTCTTGTCCACCCGGCTCGTACCCTTCAAAGCTCGTGAATCTTGCCACGTACATCTGCCTTATCACTTTCCCTCTGCCCATCCGTCCATATGGCCTCTCCTCATCCCCTACCTGCATCGAGCGCGTCCAACTACCCCTGCCTGGTCACCATCCGTCCATCACTTTGTGTCAAGTCTCCCAGTCATCATGAAGGTCTTCATGTCTTGTTGAAACATAGTCAACTGGGTCTTTCCCGATCGCAGTGAAGCAGTTATTGCAGTAGTTAATGGTGGTTGAACATTGTTTCCTCCATAAATGGAAAGCCCAGAAGTGACTGTAAGCTTGTCAATTCATTCACAGGTCCTTTAGAACGCGATTGCGTCTGACTGAAGTTCACGAACGTCCAGAGGCTGCATGCGCAGTTAATGTGAAGACGTAATGTCTTCAATGCGATGTCTCGATTTAGCTTCCAGTGTTTTTGTTCCAAGTATATGTAGGCAATGCTGCCATTTTTCGAGGGGATCGATGGTTGAGCAGAGCTCCCTGGTTGTAAAGTTTTAATGAAGCATTTTTGTTTTGGTTATGTATGAACTTTGGAGACTTCTTACCTTATGAATGCCAGTTTCTATCATGTCTTTGTTTACACTATGTTAGAGCAACTCAGAATTGGGGGACCCAGTCGAGCTGTAACTATTATAGGATGATGTTGTAATGGATCATTGTAATAGTTACGGAGCCTCTAATCAGTCCCTGTGATTTCCTTAACGTTGAACGACTTGGAATTGGAGGATCCAATCAAGTCCTCTTTCAGTTTCTTGAAGCCCTGAACCAGGAGGATCATGTTTTTCAGAGTTTTTCCTCTATTAACCGCTGCAAGGCGGATGCCCAGAGCTGTTTGTTCACTTTCTCTTAAGTCTTCCACCTGTTCATCTTTAAATCAACTCACTGGCCGAAGTTAGGATTCCAGACCTCCTCTGTTCTTTACATACCAGACTGAGTCCCTGAGTTAGAGTGATACTTCCTAGAGCCATTATCTCCATTTGATCACCCTTTATAAACAAATCGTGACTTGAAACTGATGGGCGTTGGGCTTTTCTCCTACAAGCAATCCAGGAGTGACTTCAGACGCTAACATTTATGGCGCCATTGCCGAGGACGAAATTGAAGATTTTCCCTGGGTAGAACGACATTGAGCCTCTAAATCCGAAGGTGCATCGGATTATCAGAGCCTTTCAGATTGCTAATTTGCACCCGGCGACTCCATTGTGATGACTCCGCTGGGGAGAACCTGCTCTGTTAATTGTGGCTTTCAGAGGCAGGCATACGCGGTCTCACCCACAACTGCCTCTAGCTACACCTGAAACGGATCCAGAGGCGGTGCTCAGAAAGGGAAAGGCCTCTGAAGAAGAAGCGTCCATCATCGAACCAGGTAATTCACCATATCCTTCTGTTGGAGCTCCTTTTTCTCCCCCTCAGTTATTTGACAGGCCTGTTTCTGCAGTTCCTCGTTTCTTAAATTTTGGGAGTGTTCCTGTTGAGTTTTCCCCTCCTGGTCCGGGACCAGAAGGACAAGACTTTGTCACTCCCCTCTCCTTTGAAGCTGCACCTTGGCATAGACCCAGGGCCGCAGAAGATTTCCCCACTCCTGCACAGGAAGGAGAACCTGCCGATTGGAGCTCGATAGCCTGTTCCTTGAATCACCTCTTGTTTCCCACCCTAATCCGAGATTTACTCCCGCTCCCCCCTTCACGAACTCCTTCTCCTCCAAGTTCTCCTCCACCTAACATCCCTATGGCTGGTGCTAATCCCCCTCCGAATAGAATGGATGCCATAGTCGCTGCCAGATATGCTCCTTTAATCCTACCCCATCCTGTGAATCCTCTTCCTGCTGGGGATTACCTGAAATACATGCCCAAGTTCACCGGGGAAGGAGATATTACTGCTGAAGAGAACCTAGCTGCTTTCTACAGTTATGCAGACAACCTCAACATTGAAAATGAAGATGTCTGGATGAGAGTTTTCGTCCAGATCTTGGATGGTGAGGTAAGGAAGTGGTTTAGAGGATTGGCTCCGGGGTCCATCGCTGGGATTGAAGCTCTAGATAGCGCTTTCCTGAGACAGTGGGGAGACAGGAAGGATTTTATGTATTACATGACATAGTTCGGGTCTTTGAAGAAAATGGAAGGAGAGTCTGTCTCTGACTTCTCCAAAAGATTCAATAAAATGTATAACAAGATTCCTGCAGAGATAAAGCCCTCAGAAGCCTCTGCCCAAATTTCCTATGCTGGTGCATTTGACCCTGATTTCTGCCTGTTGTTGAGAGAATGAAGAGCCACTTCCTTAGCCCAAATGCAATATGCGGCCATAGAAGTGGAATCCAACATATTAGCAGCTGACAGATTGAGAAACAAGGCCGACACAAACAGAAGAAAAGGAAGGTCAGAAACCTCAACCTCTTAATCATTTGTATCCCACCCTCAAGTGGAGGAACTGACCAAGATGGTGAAGTCTCTGTCTGCAAAGATGGAGAGGATGAGGATGGAAGGGAGGCAGGCATATAAAGGCCCCCAGATCGCTGAAAACAAGGGAGGTTTCAAGAAGCCAAATAATTTTACTTCCCCGAATATGCAAAGAGAGAAGGGAAGAGACAGAGAAGACCAGAAGATTCAGGCCCCTTTTCAAAAAAAATTCATGACCGAGGGGGAAGAAAGAGAAGCAGACGAGCTTGATCCTGATATCCATTGCTTTGGAGACACCCCTCCTTTTCCTCACCTCACCCAATCTGCGTACGAGGAGTCTCTCATGGACATCCAGCTGAATGAGCTAAGCAAGGGAGACAAGGTTAGTGGTGGCCGAGGTAGGTACAACCTAAGGTCTGATAAGAAAACAACAGCACCTGACATCCCTGAGCAGTCCATTAGAGCAGAGAGACCTGCTAATGAAGTAGCAAATGGTCACAGAGATAAGAAAGCTCAAACCCCCTCTCCCATTGTCCATAATCACGTTCCTAAAATAAAAGAAATTCCAAAGCCCACATCTTCTTTTAATTTTGAGCATGAGATTCAAAAGATCAGAATCCCTGTGCCCCTCACTGAGCTGATTAAACATGTCGAATTTAAAAAACGTTTCTCTGAGCTTTTACATTCTAAAGCCTCATGCCTTCCCTCAGACTCCATAAACCTCCAAGACGAGAAGCCAGCAGTGGTCCTGGGTCCTATGGTAGAAGATAGAGATGACTCATCACCTCCCTTCTACACCTCCCTGAACATGCATGACAAAGTGCTGCACAACTGCTTGATGGATTCAGGGGCCTCTCACAACCTCATGCCCAAAACTGTTATGGAAGATTTGGGACTAGAAGTTACCAGAGCCTATCATGACCTCTATTTTTTTGACTCTAGGAGAGTCCAATGTCTTGGAGTGATCAAAGACCTGGTTGTGACCTTGTTTCAACTGCCCATGAAAAGTGTGGTCATGGATATTGTAGTAGCTGATGTCCCCCCCCAAGTTCGGTATGTTATTATCACGATCATGGATAAAAAGACTGGGGGGAACCTTGCAGATGGACCTTACATCTGCTACTATCCTAGTGTTCGGAGGAGAGCATAGAAGGTTGTACAGGGAAGCTCAATTGGCCTATATAATCAGTGGTGAAGCCAACCCCACCAACCATCCTATTTTTTCCTTAGACACTGATTTAGGCTCCA
>JZKD02S1684495.1:117398-131789 GCA_000966675.3 Picea glauca
GAATCATGCAACTTCCTCAGGTTGGTAACCATCGGAGTAGACATGGATTTGCAATCCATCATACCAAACCTCTTTAGTACATCCACTGTGTATTTTCCTTGTGCCAGAAATATCTTGCATTGTCTTTGCCACACTTCCAATTCTAGGAAGTAATGTATCAAGCCTAAGTCTTTCATCTCGAATTTTGAGGTTAGATCCCTCTTACACCAGGCTATTAGTCTTTCATCTCTTGTTAGAAAGAGATCATCAACATACAGGATTAGTATAACAGGTTGGTTACCTCTTACCTTGAAGTACAAATTTGCATCAACATCACTTTTCTGAAAGCCATCAATCCTATCATACCAAACTCTGGGAGCCTGCTTAAGGCCATACAAGGCCTTCCTTAGCTTGCATACATGAGTGCCTTTGTTATGCAACACAAAACCATTTGGTTGTTCCACAAAGACCTCCTGTTCAATCTTTCCATTCAAAAATGCTATTTTTACATCTATTTGATGTAGCTTCCAACCAAGAATTGAAGCTAATGTAGAATGGAGGTATACCTGGCTACAGGGGCAAAAGTCTCTTCGTAGTCGATTTCTTCTTTTTGAGTGAAGCCTCTGGCTACAAATCTTGCTTTGAACTTTTCCACACTCCCATCAATTGCATGCTTGATCTTATAGATCCATTTGGAAGAGACCACTGATTTGTCCTTTGGTCTCGGCACAATGTCCCATACATTATTCTTTAGAATTGACCTGTATTCCTCAAGCATGGCATCCTTCCATACTTGTAATTTATCTTCTTCTTCAAATGAAGAAGGTTCGACATCATTGATGCTGCTCATTAGTGCAACATAGCATCCAAACCTATGAGGCCTCTTACTTTCCCTGAAGTTCCTTTGGGAGCAACCATCTTTTCTGCTTCCTGCACTGTTTCTTTAAGCCATCCTGGCTTCCTTTTGGCTTGAGGTTCTTCAAGAGTTCTTTCTAACTCTCCAACAGGTTCTAGGGCTCATCACTTGGCCCTTCATGAGGTTCCTCCCTCTGATCATCCGATTCTTCATTTTCAGAAGAGGGTGAAGTTGGTTGAACTGCTTCTGATTCATGCTAAAGCTCTCTGTATTTCTTGAATGCGGCTTCCTCATGGAAAGTCACATCTCTGCTTACCTCTATTTGTCTTTGACCTGGTACATATATCATGGAAGCCTTGGAGTTCTCAATGTACCCCACAAAAACCCCTTTCTTGCCCGAGGGTTCCATCTTTGTCCACTTTTCCTTAGGGACATGAATATACACTGGACACCCAAATATCCTTAGATGCCCTACTTCAAGTTTGATCCCTGAGAAGACCTCTTCAGGAGTCTTGTCCTTCAAGATAGCATGTAGACACCTGTTCTGAATATACACAGTAGTGGAGGTAGCTTCTGCCCATAAAGAATTTGGCAAATCCTGGTCAAACATCATGGCTTTCACTGCCTCACAAATCGTCCTATTTTTCCTCTCAACAACTCCATTTTGCTAAGGGTTATATGGCACTGTCAACTGTCTCTTGATTCTTGCTGACTTGTAGAAATCCTCAAACTGGAGAGATTCAAACTCTCCTCCATTGTCTGTTCTAAGGGTTTTGATGTGTTTCCCTATCTGCTTTTCAATAAAGGCTTTATACTCTTTGAATTTATCAAATGTGTCACTTTTAGCTTTAAGGAAATATATCCAACATTTTCTTGAGTAATCATCAATAAAAATGACATAATACAAACAACCACTGAGTGAGGGAGATGATATGGGACCACATACATCAGAATGAACTAGATCTAAGATGCCCTGAGCTCTGCTGTCACTACTAGGAAACACTTTCTTTTATTTTTACCTAGCATCCATCCTTTACAAATTTCATTTTTACTAAGAGAAATAGAGGGCATGCCACATACCATGTTCTGCAGATTTGGCAGTGCTTTGTAATGAAGATGACCAAGTCTTCTGTGCCACAATTTGTTGGAGCTAGTCACATCATGGGCCAAAACCTGAACTGACTATCTTGTCATGACGTACAGTCCTCCTCTGCGTATCCCAATGGGTTTTGCTGTACTCAAATGGCTACTTTTAGCCCACAGTAGTGCCTTCCTGTTCTCGAAGATCACCCAATATCCCTTGTCCTCAAGGGTCGCAATTGATAGAAGATTCTTCTTGAGCCATGGAACATATAATACTTCATGAACATGAAGTCTAGCCCCAGATTCCAATTTGAAGGAGATAAAACCTACTCCCTCTATCTTGTAACATTTGTCATCCCCAAGCTCAACCTGCTCTGCAAAATATTTTGTCTTGAAATCTGAGAGGATCTCCTTGTACCCTGTCATGTGCTTTGATGCACCACTGTCTACTAACCAAGTTTTCGGCCTTGTGAAAACTGAACTGGATAAGGAAGAAACCAGGTAATATTCTTTTCTATTTTCTCTCTCATTAGGAGGATATTTCTGTTTTCTTTTGGATTCATCATCCTCAACAGTTGAGGCATGATGTTTCCCTTTCCTTGGATTTTTCTTTCTAAACCAACAGTCTTTAGCAAAATGACCCATCTTATTACAACTAAAGCATTTAATCTTAGATGTATCAATACTCTTGCCTTTGAACATACCTTTGGTGTTTGACTTCTTCTGAGAGCCTTTCTGGAAAGTGACTTTCTTCTTTCCCTTGAATCTTGATGCTAATGCTGAATGCTCTCCTCTGGTTGGGTCGCTCCTGGTAGCAGTGCGACTCTCCTCCTGGAGGCAATCATACCATAACCTCTCAAATGTGGGCTGAATCTCTCTCCCACTGACACTGGATAAGAAGGTCTCCCATGAAGAAGAAAGACCATCAAATATGGCTTGCACTAAATCATCATCGTCCACTGTGACCCCTGTGACCAAAAGCTGATCTCTGATCTGGGCTATCCTGGAACAGAAAGATGCTACTGATTTACCTTTCTCCATCTTCAAATACTTAAGCTTGTGCGTAAGTGTTCTTTTCTGACTTGGAGCCTGTTTCTCATACAGATTCACCAAGGTATCCATACAGTCCTTGACAGTCATTAACAAAGTCATCGCTTGCATTATACTATCTTTGACTGAGTCAAAGATGATTCTCTTAGCCTTTGTTTGACTCTTCCTACATTAGTAGTGGGTTCCTCCACCACTGTGGTCACGTACTACTCAAGATCATGCTCCTACAAGATATTTGTTATTTGGAGCTTCCACACATTGAAGTTGGCAACTCCTTCGAGCCTATCCTCGACCCTGGCTGAAATGGAGGATGCCATGGACCTCACACTGGAAACGTAATTAAGCGTGCTTGGATCTGCGTGTACCTGTTGCTGCACTTCAACAAGCTTAACACACCTTAAGCTCGGAATATTTCTTTAAAATCTTCAACACTTTGATTCCAGCTTAATACATTTCAACAATATGTAATCATAACTGAATAGCAATAATCATGTAGATACGTAAGCATGCACATCAACAACACATATACCCTGGGGAAACCCTGTACAGGAAGAAAAACTCCAACAAACGATATTCCTTTATTGCATTAATAATGTAAGATCAGTTACAAATATCCACCATGAATACTTTGCTCTTAAAGAGCTTGCCAAGTTGACTCTGACCTGACAGAGAACTAAGAGACCTTGCTGATATAGATGTATCCGAGTTGCTTTCAAAAACTGAGATATATCAGCTCTGATATGGGCTGTTGAAGCTGCCTCTAATTGATTGATATGCGCCTTTGATATGCTGCCTCTAAAGCATTGAGGTGCGCCTCTGATATGCTGCCTTTACAACACTGTTATGCGTCTCAATATCTGTCTCTATTTTACTGACATGCACCTCTATATGCTACTTCTACAACACTGTTATGCGCCTTTATATGCTGCCTCTATATGCTGATATGTGCCTCTATTATGCTTCTTCTATATGTTGTTACTACATCACTGTTATGCGCCTTTATATGCTGCCTCTATATGCTGATATGTGCCTCTATATGCTGTTACTACAACACTATTATGCGCCTTTATATGCTGCCTCTATATGCTGATATGCGCCTCTATTATGCTGCCTCTATATGCTGTTACTACAACACTGTTATGCACCTTTATATGCTGCCTCTATATGCTGATATGCGCCTCTATTATGCTACCTCTATATCAGTGATATGCGCCTTTGATATGCTGCCTCTGTATCACTGATATGCGCCTCTGATATGCTTCACCCTTAACTTGCATATGAACTGTGTAAAAGAGAGGGGTCGACCTCTGCTTATAAAGGAGTGAAGAGGAGAAGTAGATGGCTCGAATTAGGAACTTGTTTGCATGCTTAACATAACTCAACTTCACACTTTAGTTCGAAAATAGAACTAGACTTGAGACTTCAATTACAACTCACCCTTGACTTGGCATGCATGCATACTAACTTAGCATGAACATGCAACTAGACATGCATGCAACATGCAACATGCGACAACTTGACAACATTGTCTTTGACTTAGACATGCTACTCTGACTTCTACAACTCGACTCTTTACTAGGCAATTCAAATTTCTCTTCATGGTGGATAATGTTACATGTGCCAATGCACTAGATCAATACATTTATATCATTTGCAATATTAGGAATATCGTTTGTTTCTAGCTCATAGGAATTTTATATTCAACCTAATTTTTGCTAGATGCCTTGACTTTTTCTCGTAGCTCACAAGGCTTGACTAGGCTCACAGAGGTTGTATGTTCCCCCTGACTTTTGCACTAGTTTGTCTATGCTCATAGAGGTTGTACGTTCCCCTTGACTTTTGCACTAGACTGTCTATGCTCATAGAGGTTGTACGTTCCCCCTGACTTTTGCACTAGACTGTCTATGCTCACAGAGGTTGTACGTTCCCCTTGACTTTTGCATTAGACTTACATAGCATTTTGTTCGTCCTGACTTTTGGTTTGACTCACAGAGGTTGTACGTTCCCCCTGGCTTTTGTCAATACCTCACAAGATTGGTTGATTCTCCAAATCTCCCTGGCTAGCCTTAGGGTGGCCCATATGTCCTCTCATTGGAGAATGACTGTCGATGCTGCCAATTTTAACAAATATGACCTAATCTAGTGAACTCCCCTCGAAGAGAAATCTTCCTAAGAATACTTCTCCTAGCAGTTTTGGCAACAACAACTTCTTTTAAATCGACCTTGCATGCGATAATTGGATATATCAGTCGAATCATGCTTTTAAGGCTTGACAGAATTAACAAGACTGCTAATCACACACCAAAGGCCAAACTAGCTTTCCTGTTAGACAAAACTAATAACAAGAACTCCTTTTAATCTTTCCACTTGGCACAATTATTAAATATACTAGGAAGATTGAGCTAGGTCTTGGGCTTGTTTCACCTTATCGCCATAAATGTCCTGTAGAAGAGTGGGGGAGTGTTACCGCCCAAACTAGCAATCCTACAAGGTCTTAGACTGCTATGGTAACAACACAGGGGATAGGTGCCCAATGTCACCACAACACCTATCCTTTCCCTGTTCAAGCCAAACTCCTATGCTAAGGCTTTGAGAGGCTTTCCGCTAAGTAACACTTCACCACAAGAAATATTAAGACCAGTGCCTCAACTATGTATACTAGGTGAAGGTAGGATTTAATTATTTATATGCTTGCTGAAATATAAGATATTACAGAAAATAAAAAGACCAAACAACAAGCTAACTTACCCTCAAACTCCAAGAATAATGACCAAATAAAATGCAAGAGAGAGGGGTATACGTCCTTACCACTTTTCGGGTGATTTGCTGAACGAGTACCTGGACCAAAGTGTCTGGAAATGAGTAATTTCCTTGCTGTCCTGTTATTTCAGACCTGCAAAACAAAGTAAATCGCAGAAAACATCAAAGGAAATGGCCTTTTGGGGCCTCCCACAAGTGCAAAAATACACCAGGTCACTAGATTTGTGGGTAAGAAGGGTAGGGCAACAAAGTATAAATGTTTACTAAGCCCAAGAGCCTTTAAATCTGCTGTAAATTTAATTTCGAGCAAGTTGGAAATTACTTTTACAGAATTGGGGTTCAAATCCCCCTAGGGTCAAAACTCCAAATTTGCTACAGCTAATAAAATCAATTGTAGGGCTGTAGTTATGCTCTATAATAACCATAAAACAAGAGATAATATGTAAATTAGATTTGAAATTGAAATAGAATGGTTTAAGATAATAAAACTTACAAAATTCACCCTTTCAATGTGTCCACCAAGTGTAGATCTGAAGATTTTGCTTGATGTTTTAATACAGATATGCACACTTATTCTCAAGTAAACCCTTGTGATAGATGTTTAATGAAACACAAAACATAAGGGAATATGGATCTTGGGGTAGGGAAAAATCCCAAGTGGCAAAAACTCCAAGATCTACTAGCTTACAAGAGATAAAAATTAATAACAAAGCTAGGGTATGATTTTTTTTTGTTTTTTAATAATAAAAGATGATTGAAAATATTTATATAAAATGGTTGAAGAAATTGAGAGATATAATTTTTTTTACTTTTACTTCTTACCTCAAGATGTCTTTGAGTTTGTGCAATTATGACCCTGTAAGCTTAAGATTGGCCCGGATGAATTTCTAGTCAATCGGGTTTGGAGTGGAAGTACTATCACCTTCAATGCTAGAAATTCATAAAGAAATGGGTTCCTCTTTGGATTTGCTAGGAGAGCTCCTCTATAGGATGGTCTTCAAGACAACCAATCAACTAGGGTCGAAGTAGTAATAGACCACTTGGTTGAAGCTACTCTTAATGGAGTTGGTCCAACAACTTGGGTGTATTATACTTGGATCCCATAAAGAGAGTAAGGAGACAAAGGTCTATCTTCTCTCTTTCACGTGACTATGTAGCCCCTCAATGGATTGATTGATTATCTCTCGCAAGTCTCCCAAGGAACCCCTGTCAAAGCACAATTAAATATATCCAAGACCAATAAAAATAAGTATTACAATATATAATCCACAGTGACATAAGAAATTTGAGTTATGAAAAATGACATTATGATCTCACAAAGTTTCAACAACAACAAATGAGAGGAGTAGTTGCCTCATATATCAAAATTTGTAATGACTAGTTTCCAACTCTCTCATAAAAAATAATTTTTCTTGGTTTGCTCATCCACAATTGGTTGGAGGCTAAACCATTTGATATCTATCTATCTATCTATCTATCTATATATATATATATAATCCATTTAAAATCCTTGACCAATTTGATTTGTCCACATGAGAGGTGCGCCCCATTAAGAGAAGAAATTGATTTGGTGGAGGAAATAAATTTGGGGACCTTTTTCTTTGAAAAATGAGCAATAACGGTCATATTTTGTCCACGTTGATTATTCTTCCTTTCAACGGCTAGTTTAACTTGTCAAATCAATTAATGAGTAGTTGCAATTTGTCCCAAAAGAGGATGATTTGGTCATTTAGTGGTTAAATTAACCACTTTGCTCAGAAATAGAGCATCTTTGAATAAAATCAATTATTTTGCATGTGGAGAAGAAATTTTTGACTTGCCAAAATTATTCCAATGCTAGAAGACCTCCAACGTTCCATTTCATGACCATTTTACCTCGTAAAATGTGCCCCACGATTTTGTAGAAGTGGGATGATTTTCCTTTTGGGAAAATTATCTCCTTCAATACTCCATAAATCAAGATTCTGTGACATGGGTTTTGATCGTGATCTTTTTCTATTAATTTTGAATCCATGTATTTTTTGTCTTCAGGGTGCATTGCCTGAAAAGACGTGCAATGGTGAAAACTCCCTTAATATTTCATCAATCACAATTTTTCCATATGTGTTTTTCTTGTGAATTTTTCTTGCTCATATTGAATCCCTGTTGTGTTTTTTCCCCGAGGGACCACTGCCTCAAAAGACGTGCGTTGCCTCAAAATATGTGGAATGATGAAAACTTTGTGAGATTGCCATGTTGAGAACAAAAATGATGGTGCACCATGGCCAAGGGATGCCTACAGACTCAATATAACATGTGGACACCTGTTTTGAATATACACGGCAGTGAAGGTAGCTTTTGCCCATAAAGAATTTGGCAGATCCTGGTCAAACATCATTGCTTTCGCTACCTCACAAATTGTCTTGTTTTTCCTCTTAGCAACTCCATTTTGCTGAGGCTTATATGGCACAATCAACTGTCTCTTGATTCCTATTGACATGCAAAAATCCTCAAACTGGAGAGATTCAAACTCTCCTCCATTGTCTGTTCTAAGGGTTCTGATGTGATTCCCTGTCTGCTATTCAACTAAAGGCTTTATACTATTTGAATTTATCAAATGTGTCACTTTTACCTTTAAGGAAATATATCCAACATTTTCTTGAGTAATCATTAATAAAAATGACATAATACAAACAACCACTGAGTGAGGGAGATGACATGGGACCACATACATCAGAATGAACCAGATCTAAGATGCCTTGAGCTCTGCTGTCACTACTAGGAAATGCTTTCTTTATATTTTTACCTAGCATGCATCCCTTACAAATTTCATTTTTACTAAGAGAAATAGAGGGCATGCCACATACCATGTTTTGTAGATCTGGAAGTGCTTTGTAATGAAGATGTCCAAGTCTTCTGTGCCACAACTCGCAGGAGCTGGTCGCATCATGAGCCAATGCCTGAACTGACTGTCCTGTCACGACGTACAATCCTCCTCTACGAGTCCCAATGGATTCTACTGTACTTAGGTGGCTACCTTTAGCCCACAATAGAGCCTTCTTGTCCTTGAAGATCACCCAATATCCCTTGTCCTCAAGGGTTGCAACTGATAGTACATTCTTCTTGAGCCCTAGTACATATAATACTTCATCAACATGAAGTCTAGCCTCAGATTCCAATCTGAAGGAGATAGAGCCTACTCCCTCTATCTTGCAACATTTGTCATCCCCAAGCTCAACCTGTTGTGCAAAAGATTTTGTCTTGAAATCTGAGAGGGTATTCTTGTACCCTGTCATGTGCTTTGATGCACCACTGTATACTAACCAAGTTTTCGGCCTCGTGAAAATTGAACTGGATAAGGCAGAAACCAGGTAATATTCTTTTCTATTTTCTTTCTTATTAGAATGACTTTTCTGTTTTCTTTTGGATTCATCATCCTCAACAGTTGAGGCATGATGTTTCCCTTTCCTTGGATTTTTCTTTCTAAACCAACAATCTTTAGCAAAATGACCCAACTTATTACAACTAAAGCATTTAATCTTAGATGTATCAATACTTTTGCCTTTGAATGTACCTTTGGTGTTTGGCTTCCTCTAAGAGCCTTTCTAGAAAGTGTTTTTCTTCTTTCCCTTGAATCTTGATGCTAAAGCTTAATGCTCTTCTTTCGTTGGCTCGCTCCTGGTAGCAGTGCGACTCTCCTCCTGGAGGCAATCATGCCATAACCTCTCAAACGTGGGCTGAATCTCTCTCCCATTGACACTGGATAAGAAGGTCTCCCATGAAGAAGGAAGATCATCAAATATGGCATGCACCAAATCATCATTGTCCACTGTGACCCCTGTGACCAAAAGCTGATCTCTGATCTGGGCTATCCTGGAACATAAAGATGCTACTGATTCACCTTTCTCCATCTTCAAATACTTAAGCTTGTGCTTAAGTGTCCTCTTCTGACNAATCCATTTAAAATCATTGACCAATTTGATTTGTCCACATGAGAGGTGCGCCCCATTAGGAGAAGAAATTGATTTGGTGGAGGAAATAAATTTGGGGACTTTTTTCTTTGAAAAATGAGCAATAACAGTCATATTTTGTCCACGTTGATTATTCTTCCTTTCAACGGCTAGTTTAACTTGTCAAATCGATTAATGAGTAGTTGCAATTTGTCCCAAAAGAGGATGATTTGGTCATTTAGTGGTTAAATTAACCACTTTGCTTGGAAATGGTCATTTAGTGGTTAAATTAATTGCTTTGCTCGGAAATAGAGCATCTTTGAATAAAATTGATTATTTTGCATGTGGAGAAGGAATCTTTGACTTGCCAAAATTATTCCAATGCTAGAAGACCTCCAACGTTCCATTTCATGACCATTTTACCTCATAAATTGTGCCCCACGATTTTGTAGAAGTGGGATGATTTTCCTTTTGGGAAAATTATCTCCTTCAATACTCCATAAATCAAGATTCTGTGACATGGGTTTTGATCGTGATTTTTTTTCTCTTAATTCTGAATCCATGTTGTATTTTTTGTCTTCGGGGTGCATTGCCTGAAAAGGCGTGCAATGGTGAAAACTCCCTTAATATTTCATCAATCACAATTTTGCCATATGTGTTTTGCTTGTGAATTTTTCTTGCTCATATTGAACCCTTGTGTTTTTTCCCCGAGGGACCACTGCCTCAAAAGACGTGCGTTGCCTCAAAATATGTGCAATGATGAAAACTTTGTGAGACTGCCATGTTGAGAACAAAAATGATGGTGCACCATGGCCAAGGGATGCCTACAACTCAATATAACATGTGGACACATGTTCTGAATATACACGGCAGTGGAGGTAGCTTCTGCCCATAAAGAATTTGGTAGATCCTGGTCAAACATCATTGCTTTCGCTACCTCACAAATTGTCTTGTTTTTCCTCTCAGCAACTCCATTTTGTTGAGGGTTATATGGCACGGTCAACTATCTCTTGATTCCTACTGACTTGCAGAAATCCTCAAACTAGAGAGATTCAAACTCTTCTCCATTGTCTGTTCTAAGGGTTCTCATGTGATTCCCTGTCGGCTATTCAATTAAAGGCTTTATACTATTTGAATTTATCAAATGTGTCACTTTTAGCTCTAAGGAAATATATCCAACATTTTCTTGAGTAATCATCAATAAAAATGACATAATACAAACAACCACTGAGTGAGGGAGATGACATGGGACCACATACATCAGGTGAAACCAGATCTAAGATGCCTTGAGCTCTGCTGTCACTACTAGGAAATGCTTTCTTTATATTTTTATCTAGCATGCATCCCTTACAAATTTCATTTTTACTAAGAGAAATAGTGGGCATGCCACATACCATGTTCTGTAGTTCTGGAAGTGATTTGTAATGAAGATGTCCAAGTCTTCTGTGCCACAGTTCGCAAGAGCTAGTCACATCATGAGCCAATGCCTGAACTGACTGTCCTGTCACGACGTACAATCCTCCTCTACGAGTCCCAATGGGTTCTGCTGTACTTAGGTGGCTACCTTTAGCCCACAATAGAGCCTTCCTGTCCTTGAAGATCACCTAATATCCCTTGTCCTCAAGGGTTGCAACTGATAGTACATTCTTCTTGAGCCCTAGTACATATAATTCTTCATCAACATGAAGTCTAGCCTCGGATTCCAATCTGAAGAAGATAGAGCCTACTCCCTCTATCTTGTAACATTTGTCATCCCCAAGCTCAACTTGCTCTGCAAAAGATTTTGTCTTGAAATCTGAGAGGATCTTCTTGTACCCTGTCATGTGCTTTGATGCACCACTGTATACTAACCAAGTTTTCGGCCCCATGAAAATTGAACTGGATAAGGCAGAAACCAAGTAATATTCTTTTCTATTTTCTTTCTTATTAGAAGGACTTTTCTGTTTTCTTTTGGATTCATCATCCTCAATAGTTGAGGCATGATGTTTCCCTTTCCTTGGATTTTTCTTTCTAAACCAACAATCTTTAGCAAAATGACCCAACTTATTACAACTAAAGCATTTAATCTTAGATGTATCAATACTCTTGCTTTTGAATGTACCTTTGGTGTTTGGCTTCCTCTAAGAGTCTTTCTGGAAAGTGTTTTTCTTCTTTCCCTTGAATCTTGATGCTAAAGCTTAATGCTCTTCTTTCGTTGGCTCGCTCTTGGTAGCAGTGCGACTCTCCTCCTGGAGGCAATCATGCCATAACCTCTCAAACGTGGGCTGAATCTCTCTCCCACTGACACTGGATAAGAAGGTCTCCCATGAAGAAGGAAGACCATCAAATATGGCTTGCACTAAATAATCATCGTCCACTGTGACCCCTGTGACCAAAAGCTGATCTCTGATCTGGGCTATCCTGGAACATAAAGATGCTATTGATTCACCTTTCTCCATCTTCAAATACTTAAGCTTGTGCTTAAGTGTCCTCTTCTGACTTGGAGCCTGTTTCTCATGTTAAAGTTTAAGCTATTATTAGGTTACCTTTCTAGTTACTAGATAACAATAGCATAGACAGGATCACTGAAAGAAACACAATCACAAGAGTACACAAGCATTTATCCTAGGAAACCCTCAAGGGGAAGAAAACCCAACAACACTTCCTTAATATAGATAGCCTATACAATGCCAAGATAATGAACCAAACAACACATAAATTCCTCTCCCAAGGATGCGCCTCTCTCTCTCTCTTCCTTCTTCCGGCAACTGGTAACTGCAGCTTCCTTCAATACTTGCGCACTAGATGAGTGAGCTGAGTGTGTGTCTAAATGAGGCGTTGGCCTCTCTTATTTATACAATTCTGGCATGTGTGGAAGTGTTTCTTCACTGGGAGGGCCGACTTCTTCTTCTGGGTGGTTATAACCACCTTTCATATATTCTGGGGCCTCTTTAATATATTCTGGGGCCGACTTCTTATTTAGCCTATTACAATTAGGGTTTGACCCATCCACAAAAAGGGATTTGGTCATTTACAATACTCGACATGATCAATCCACAAAAGGGGATTGATCTATTCAATAATAAATATATTTTATCTTTATCCACAAAAGGGGATAAGAATATTCTTTGCAGTTACACAATATTTTAACATCTCATACAGATTCACCAAGGTATTCATATAGTCCTTGACAGTCATTAACGAAGTCATTGCCGACATTATACTGTCTTTGACTGAGTCAAAGATGATTCACTTGGCCTTTGCTTGACTCTTGCCGAAGGCCACTCTTCCTGCATTAGTAGTGGGTTCCTCCACCACTGTGGTCACATACTGCTCAAGATCATGCTCTTACAAAATATTTGTTATCCGAAGCTTCCACACATTGAAGTTGGTAGCTTCTTCAAGCCTATCCTCGGCCCTGACTGAAATGGAGGATGCAATGGACCTCACACTGGAAACTTAATCAAGCTTGCTTGGATTTGTGTGTACCTACTGCTGCACTTCAACAAACTTATCACACTCTAAGCTCTGATACCATGCTAAATTTTGAGCTTGATTTCTTATGCGGATTATTTATTTATTTTCTTCAACACTTTGATTCCAACTTAATACATTTCAACAATATAGAGTCATAATTGAATAAAAATAATCATGTAGATACGTAAGCATGCACATCAACAACACATATACCCTGGGGAAACCCTGTACAAGGAGAAAAACCCCAACAAATGATATTCCTTTATTGCATTAATAATGTAAGATCACTTACAAATATCCACCATGAATACTCTGCTCTTAAAGAGCTTTGCAAGTTGACTCTGACTTGACAGAGAACTAATAGACCTTGCTGATATAGATGTGTCCGAGTAGCTTTCAAAGACTGAGATATATCAGCTCTGATATGAGCTGTTGAAGCTGCCTCTAATTGACTGATATGCGCCTCTGATATGCTGCCTCTAAAGCACTGAATGCGCCTCTGATATGCTGCCTCTACAACACTGTTACGTGCTTCAATATTTGTCTCTATATCACTGATATGCGCCTCTATAATGCTGCCTCTATATGCTGTTATGCGCCTTTGTATGCTGCCTCTATACACTAATATGCGCCTCTATTATGCTGTTAATACATTACTGTTATGCGCCTTTGTATGCTCCCTCTATACGTTGATATGCGCCTCTATTCTGTTGTTGCTACAACACTGTTATGTGCCTTTATATGCTGCCTCTATATGTTGATATTACAACACGGTTATGCGCCTTTGTATGCTGCCTCTGTATGCTAATATGCACCTCTATTATGTTGTCTCTACATTCACTCTTACCCTGTATAACCATTGTGTTGAAGAGAGGGGTCAGCCTCTTCTTATAAAGGAGTGAAGAGGAGAAGTAGATGGCGTGAATTAGGAACTTGTTTGCATGCTTTAACATAACTCAGCTTCACACTTTAGTTCGAAATTAGAACTAGACTTGAGACTTCAGTTACAACTCACCCTTGACTTGGCATGCATGCGTACTAACTTAGCATGCACATGTCATGCATGCATGCAACATGCAACTTGCAACTAGACATGCATGCAACATGCAACATGCAACTTGCAACTAGACATGCATGCAACATGCAACATGCGACAACTTGGCAACAATGTCTTTGACTTAGACATGCAACTTTGACTTCTACAACTCGATTCTTTACAAGGCAATTCAAATTTCTCTTCATGGTGGATAATGTTACACGTGCCAACACACTAGATCA
>JZKD02S1684506.1:11925-26219 GCA_000966675.3 Picea glauca
CTACCATACATATGCAAAGCGGTCACAGGTTTACCAGAACTCAAGGTTGACCATGAAGGCGTATGCAATGGATGTGCACAAGGGAAGAACATCAAGAACCCTTTTCAGAAGAGAGACAACAAAGCAGAAGGAGTCCTAGAACTCATTCATTCAGATGTGTGTGGCCCAATGCCATCATCCTCCTTTAGTGGGTTTGTATATTATGTATCATTTATTGATGATTATTCTCGTAAGACCTGCTTGTATCTCTTGAAATCTAAAGATGAAGTGTTCAGCAAATTCAAGGAATTCAAAGCATTGATAGAGAATCTTTCTGAAAGAAAGATCAAGATAATCAGGTCAGATAATGGAGGAGAATACACCTCAAAAGAGTTCGTAAACTTATGTAAGGATGTTGGGATCAAGAGGGAACTCACTACTCCCTATAATCCTCAACAAAACGGTGTGGATGAAAGAAAGAATAGAACGATAATGGAAGCCGTGAAGACCATGATCCACAATCAAGATATTCCTATGTGCTTATGGGCAGAAGCAGCAATGACAGCCGTATATGTGCAAAATCGATTGTCCCATAGTGCACTTGGGTTCAAGACCCCGTAAGAGATGTTCACCAAAAAGAAGCCAGAGGTAAGCCATCTCAAAATATTTGGTTGCCCAGTATTTATACATATACCGAAAGAGAAAAGAAACAAGTTGTAACCCTCAAGAAAGAAGGGAATATTTGTGGGATACTGTGAGGTCTCCAAGGCCTTCAGGATCTATATACCAGGTCATCGCCACATTGAGATCAGCAGGGATGTGACCTTTGATGAAGATGCAATGCTCAAGAAATCTAAACTATGACAGCTTGAAGAGGTATATGAAGAGGAACCCGTAATCCCTGGAGTTGCAAAATCAGTGAGGGAGGTTCCCAGAGCTGCTGAACTAGTGAGGGAAGTCATAACTTCCCCTGATGAAGAAATTCAAGAAGATCATGACGTAGTAGAGTTTCAAGAACCTCATCGGATGACAATCTCCCATAAAAGAAAGTCATCTTGGGCTAGAGAGCTTATTCAAGATGGAGAGAAATATGGTGTTCGCGAAGGAACCACGAGACAAGTGAAGAGACCTAAGCCAATCTCCAGTTATATGGATTTGATGTGTTATCTCCTAGAAAAGGATCCTACCTGCTTTGAAGAATCCATTCAAAAGAAAGAATGGGTAGATGCCATGACAGAAGAATACCAATCCATAATAAAGAATGATGTATGGTAAATAGTTCCTAGACCGAATAGCAAGGATGTGGTATCGTCTAGATGGCTCTTCAAAATAAAACATGATGTTGATGGAAGTATTGAGAAGTATAAAGCAATATTTGTAGCTCGTAGATTTTTTCGAAAAGAAGGCATTGACTATGAAGAGACATTCGCTCATGTAGCTAGATACACTTCGATCAGAACCATCATAGCCCTTGTAGCTAAGATGAAGTGGAAGTTACACCAAATGGACGTAAAGACAACTTTCCTAAATGGTGTTATCGAATAGGAAGTGTATATAGAGCAACCTCAAGGATTTGAAGTTGAAGACAGGAAGTCTCATGTCTGCAAGTTGAAGAAAGCCTTGTACGGATTGAAGCAAGCTCCTAGAGCTTGGTATGGTCGGATAGACAACTTTCTGACGAGCTTGGGTTTTACCAAGAGTAAATCATATTCTAACCTCTACTTCAAGGTTATGAACGATGAGCCAGTAATACTATTACTATATGTGGATGACGTATTCTTAACTGGAGAAGAAAAGATCATCGGTGAATGTAAGAAGAGACTCGCTTCATAATTTGAGATGAAAGACCTTGGCCTAATGCACTATTTCTTAGGTCTTGAGGTATGGCAGAGTACAGAGAGGATCTTCCTTAACAAAGAAGTATGCAGTCGAAATCTTGAAGAGATTCGACATGTTAGAGTGCAAGCCCATGAATACACCCATGGAAACAAAGTTGAAGTTGTTGGTCGATACTTCATCAGAATTGATTGATGCCACACAGTATAGACAAATTATTGGATTGCTGATGTACCTGACGAACACCAGACCAGATATTTGTTTTGTCGTGAACACCTTGATTCAGTTTCTGGTAGAACCCAGACATGTTCACCTTGTGGCTGCAAAACATGTGATGAGGTACCTTAAGGGTACATTAGATTGTGGTCTCAATTATGATGGAGATCATGATTTCACATTGAGTGGGTACACTGATTCAGATTGGGTAGGAAGTGTTTCTGACAGGAAAAGCACTTTAGGATGTTGTTTCAGTTTGGGATCAGCCATGATCTCATGGCAGAGTAGGAAGCAATCCAGCATTTCTCTCAGCACAGTGGAAGTAGAATACATTGATGCATGTTCTACCAGCTGCGAAGCTATATGGCTTCGAAAGTTGTTGACCGACCTATTTGACCTAGAGATGGAAGCAACCACGATCATATGTGACAACCAGAGCTACATACAGATGATAGAGAATCATGTATTCCATGACAGGTTGAAGCACATAGATATTCATTATCATTACATCTGTGACATGGTGCAGAAAGGAGCCTTAAAGCTCCAGTACGTTAGCATGGATGAACAGGTTGTTGATGTGTTGACCAAGCCTCTATCTCGTGAAAAGTTTGAGCACTTTCGAGATAAGCTTGGAATAGTCCGAAAGGACCTTCCTCGAAAGGGGGAGTAGTTGTTGTGATAAGACTAGTACTGTGCTTCCATCTTGATAGTTGTGACGTAAATCCAGTCTAGTATCTTGCTTCCAGCTTGAGTGTTGTGACATAAAGCAAGATGATGAGATGAGACTAGTACTGTGCTTCCATCTTGATAGTTGTGACGTAAAGTCAGTCTAGTATCTTGCTTCTAGCTTGAGTGTTGTGACGTAAAGCAAGACGATGAGATGAGACTAGTACTATGCTTCCATCTTGATAGCTATGACGTAAAGCCAGTCTAGTATCTTGCTTCCAGCTTGAGTGTTTTGACGTAAAGCAAGACGATGAGATGATACTAATACTGTGCTTCCAGCTTGATAGTTGTGACGTAAAGCCAGTCTAGTAGCTTACTTCCAGCTTGAGTGTTGTGACGTAAAGCAAGACGATGAGATGAGACTAGTACTGTTCTTCCAGCTTGAGAAGTTGTGACGTAAAGCTAGTCTAGTATCTTGCTTCTAGATTGAGTGTTGTGACGTAAAGCAAGACGTTGAGATGAGACTAGTATTGTGCTTCCAGCTTGAGAAGTTGTGATGTAAAGCCAGTCTAGTATCTTGCTTCCATCTTGATTGTTGTGACGTAAAGCAAGACGAGTATTGAGCTTCCAACTTAACAGTTGTGACGTAAAGCCAGTCATGTATTATGATGAGCCAGCCTCGTGCTGTGACAGTGATGATGTATTAGTTTTATACTAATTCATATTGATGTGGATGATGATTGCATTCCTTTGAGAATGATGATGTTGTTGATGAAGAAAACTTCCGATGATTTATAGATACGCAAGTCAGTGTTCCAAGATGATATTGATGATGTTGTTGATGATAAAGGCCTCTCTCTCATCTAATTTTGTTGGAGAATACCCTTCTTGTTAAGGGGGAGTGTTGAAATAATGTAACTACAAAGTGTATTCTAATTATTTTTTGATATATTATTCATTGGATCAATCCCCATTGTGGATTGATCATGTCGGCTACTGTAAAGGAACAAATCCCCTTTTGTGGATTGGTCATAATGTAATTGTAATAGGCAGAAAGAGAAGTCGGCCCCAGAATATATTAAAGAAGCCTCGAAATATAATAAAGGTGGTTATAACCACCCAAAAGAAGAAGTCAGCCCTTCCAGTGAAAAGACACTTCCACATGTTCCAGACTTGTATGAATAAGGAGGCTAGCACCTCACTTAGACACACACTCACTTGTTCATTGAGAGACAAGTTTCGAAGTTGCAGTTGGAGAAGAGAGAGAGATAGAGAGATGCATATTTGGGAGAGGAATTTATGTACCTGTTTGAGTTATCTCTTGGCATTGTATTGGCTATCTATATTAAGGAAGTTTTGTTGTGTTTTCTGCCCCATGAGGGTTTCCCAGGATAAATGATGTGTCTCTTGTGATTGTGTATTTCTTAGTGATCCTATCTTATGATATTGTTATCTATTGAAATGCAAAGAACTCTAATAATAGCTTAAACCTTAACATATGGTGTCCAACAACAATAATAGGACACCCATCAGCCCCAAAAAACTTCACTTGCCATTGGCTAACCATAGAAAAAACATTCCACCCAAAAACTCTAATGAACCACAAAGACCTGAAACCAATAATAAATGTTATAACATCAACAATTATAACATAAATTACTTCATCTTTAAAAAGTAACACTACCATAGTCCATGCACTCAAACCATACTTTATGTTTCTCTAGCTACATGAAAACTTGCCAAAACAACCTATCTCATATGATGAACCCATTGGCTTGAGAAACACACCCATTGCAGAGAAACACACGTCATTATGGCTTCACAACCCACCTCTTCTCCATCCTTAATTAACATGCATTTAGAAGTATGCAATGATGAGTTTTATTTTCAAAAGAGATGTATCCTAAGCCCAAGTCATCTAAACCAAAGAAACTCATTTTCAACATATTTTTACCATTGTGTCAAAATTTGTTTAACTAATCATAACATTGGCCTCAGAGACATAAGGATTAAACATGAATTTCCATCTACCACCCTTCCTAGTGTAGTTGTAAGTTTTATCTATCCAAATGAGCATCTAGATGTAATCCCTAGATGACCTTTAGAGTTACAAACACACTTTGGTTGATTTTACATCCACCAAGAAGTTTGAAGACAATTTTATTGATTAGTTGTAAAGCTATTAGACCTAAAACACTCATGTAGCATGAAATCATGAAATCTTTACTATCATGAGCATGCCTGGAAATCCATCAACTTACATACCTGTTCTATTGGCCATAAATATTCCATGGTGGTAGGCTTGACACTACATCATTCTCAATATAACTTGTAGACTCTAAAATAACAATGATTGATTTGTAGGCATAATATTCCATTGTTCACTACTAGCTCCAACTTAAACTTTATATATTGTGGAAACTTGTCCAATGAGTTGTTTTGTTTGAGCCAAATGTAGGGTAACTCTTGTTGTCATATCACCATGTACATTCAAGCCTCCACACATTGCACCAGCTTTTCCATATTCAAATGAGAAACAATTGCTCATTGAGTCACTTTCAATGTTTTCTTCATAATTTTGAAAATTTAATCAAAGTCCCTAACTCTCACATATCCTTTGGCTTCCAACCACTATGGATATCCTTCATATTCTATCTACTCTGTACTTTTAGTCCATTCTCCTCACTTTTCTAATGCTTCACAACACAAAGATCTTTAATCTATTCTCCTCACTTTTCTAATGCTTCATAACACAAAGATCAAATAATGTTGAATGAAACTTCGAAAATGACACAGTTTTTAAGTGGCAAATAGTATTGAGTGCTAATCATGTGCATGCATGAAGTGATAATGTGGTCAACATGAAATAGATGATAAGTACTTTTAGTACTTTTTAATATGGTTTATTTAGTGTTAGTGTGTATGAAACAATTTCCACCAAAAAGTTAAAATTATTGGTGTAAACAAAAGGTTTGAAGGACTTTTAATAAGCATGTTTCAAGTAGGATTACTCCTTTCCTATCATATGAAATGACTAATAATATGAAATAGGGGAAAAGTGAAACCTTGATATAATCATTCCTTAAGTAGTTTGTTGAAAATAGAGTAGGATGAGGAAACCTTCACATTGGAACCTCCCCTTTAGTCCTATACTAGATATTATTGTTAGCACTCCAAGAGTCACCCCTAGAATGCAAATGGGAGTAAGCTTGGTAACATACAACTTGATTTATATTGGGTTTTAAAATCAGGGATTAGCAAGACTTGAAAGAAAGGAAAAGACAAAATATATCACTGCAGATTAGTGATGGACCATTGGGCAATAGAATCGTAAACACTCTTCTCATTGAAGGCATGTAAACTGCCTATCAAACAAAGGATTTGTTTAATGGTGAAGAGAAGAATAAAGGATTTAACATAAAGATGAATATTCACTAAGCAAAGATCCTCTGTGCAAAGAGAATTTAAATGTTCTTGAATAGTAAACAACAATAGATAGGCAAGTTTACAACAGATCTTTTGTTGCTTCAAGAATCCATCAATCAAAGAAATATTTGAATCCTTAAAATCTGCAATACATTCAAACAAAATGAAGAATATAATAGAGAACAAAGAGGATAAATCTAATGAAACAACATATATGAATCTTCAATAACATACTCTATTACAGCAGCATGCCCCTCCGACTTACAAACTGACATATACAGTCATTTCTTCTCCTAAAGCCCTTTCTTAGTCCATACCAACCCCACTCTACTCTTGTACCATGAAATATATAGCACTATTTGTCCTTTCCATCTCACCAATTCGAACTCCAACCCCTTTCCCAAAATAGAAATAGTTACAAACAAAGAATGACACGTTTTAATTGATTTCCTACTTTTTAGGAGGTGAAATTCTAAAAAATAGGCTTCAAAATGCCACTTTTAATTATCGAACTATATTAGTTGTGTAAAATATGAGAGCGATTTTTGTAGATAAGTTCGTTCTAAAGAAAAATCTCTCTCGATTTCTTGAAATTCATCTCCAGCTGGCTAGAATACATGTCGCAAAAACATGTCTCAAACAAGAAATCATGAAAACTGAAAAAATAGGGCTCAAAGATTCCTTTGAATATCCCAATCTGTGACACATGTATGAAAAAAGAAAGAGGTTAATTTTCTTGGGTTCGTGTTTGACAATAACCTCCTTTGGATTTTGAAAATTCATCCCGATTCACTCGAAAATCCTCTTGGAAGTCAGCTAGTCAAAAATACCAGTTCAACGGCCCTAGAACAGAGTTTCCGCAGCACATTCCGTAGCGCCCGTATCAATTCGCAGTGCATGTTCCAGTTTGCAGCTCTAAAGGAAAATCAAGTAGCCAAACCATTCCTAACCTCCAAACAAGACAAAAAAGCTCATGGAGTACCTGATGGCTATGAGGTTGATGCTAATAATTTCAAATTTGCACTTAGATGTTTGCAAGGTGCCTAACCTCCAACCCTCTTCCTTAACTAGTTCACAACGCTAGTTCGCAGGGCCAACTCAAATATAGCTTGCACACTTCGAGGAGGTTGTTAGTTGATGGTATGACATAATCCTTGGAGAACATGATCAATCTTATGTGTTAACAATTACAATAACAAACAACACTACTAAACTTCTCACATTGTTAATAGATTAGAAATCAAACTAATACAAAGATGAAACAAATAATACAAAGCATGTTTTCATGAGAGGGATGAGAACCCAACGTTTTATATTAAAAAAGAACAAGGAAGAAATTTACAAAAAGTAATAATTATGTTACCTAGGATTAGCTATGAAGATGACCTTCAAGCTTTTATTTCAGGCACGTCTTGTCCTCTTTGAGGCTCTCTCTAAACCAAAGCAACAACTAGAAGAGACTTTCTACCCGGTGGTGGAAGAAAAGGCTTAATGTTGATACCAATGAGAAGTAATGAATATGGAAATAGAAAAAACCAAATTCCTAACTACACTTGTGCAACAAACCCTTGCATTTATTGAACAACTATAACTCATGAGAGATCCATGTATCTATACCTTTTCTTTGGAGATTTCCATGCATGGGAATTTAAGTTGTTTCCCAATTTAGGCCATGCAAGTGCCTCTTTAACTTTGATACTTGCCTCTTTAACTTTGATACTTTATCACAACTGGGTAAAACACAAGCTTTTGAGCCTTTTCCAATCTCTAAGTGTGCATGTTGTGAGCTTGTGTAATTCAATATGCTAGAGATGTATAAGAAGATTATGCCAGTATTACTTGAGTAGACTTCATGGCCTAAAGAATTGAGGTGTTGTGTAGTCATAATTTGAGTCAATTACATATTACTTGAGTAGACTTCATGGCCTAAAGAATTGAGGTGTTGTGTAGTCATAATTTGAGTCAATTACATATTACTTGAGTAGACTTCATGGCCTAAAGAATTGAGGTGTTGTGTAGTCATAATTTTAGTCAATTACATATTACTTGAGTAGACTTCATGGCCTAAAGAATTAAGGTGTTGTGTAGTCATAATTTTAGTCAATTACATGGTTTAACTTTGTTTCTCCATAGATAATTGAACCATATCTTGTAACATAATGCGTAGTCTAGACGTTCGACTTTTTGGAGTTTTTACGAGTATATTTTCGATCAATTTTCACTGAAATCCATCCAAAAATTGTTGGAACTCCATATTTGATTGATTGAGACTACATAATTTGAGTGCCCTAAGGGTTTTTCAAGTTGTTGAATCCATTTATGCATTCAAAAATGCAATTTAAACAACATAAAGTGGAGATTTCACCAAGATCTGTTTCGTCAAATTCTAGTGAAAAGGTTCAAAAAGTCGAATGTTTAAACAACTTCGTCGTAAATGACATTTTCAATAAAAAACCTTTCATTCACACAAATGAATAAAAATGGCATGATAATACTCTTTAGTAAATTATGAACATTTATATTTAACATTCTAGTAACATGTGCAACATCTCTATAATGGTTTGGTATAGAAACTTTGTTTGATTGTCACCTTGTGAGTGAATAAGAAAATATGTACATATCAAATATTATATATATATATATATTGAATTTCTTCCTCCAATAGAGACACATTACACTTTTGTAACTTAGAATAACTTTGGAGGACAAGTTGGAGTGGAGTGCTTTGCACGAGCTTTCAATAAGAGGTACTTTATACTATATTGCCCATTGCCTATTTCGAAATAGGTCTTGTCTATTTCCATAAATATCTTAGTTTAGTCTCTATCAATCGATTTTTGTGTATTGGTCCTTTATACTATCCTCTTCATTCTTTATTTCCACATTTGTTTATGTATGGTTTTTTTTTAATTATCGTATCCTCCGGACCGTTGTCCACTCTGAGAGGAATTAGACTGATGTTGTAATCGTATAGATATATATGTATTGTCTGGTCTTATCAGAGTATGTATCTCTTACTTAGAGTAGGAGAACTACCAGTGCTTTCCAGATCGACAGGACTAAAAATGCATTGTTGATATGATTCCATTTTCATGCCAAAAGCTATGGTGCTTTTTGACAAAAGGTTGTCTTTTGGCCATGGCTTGCTTGCTTTAAGATGTGAACGCTGTATATTCTTGAGTTCAAACTTTAGATGAAGATCACAAGTTCAAACCAAATGCTTGGATTTACTGCTCTGCTGTGCTGTGCTGTGGTGTCCTGTCCTTTCTGTGTAAAGGAATGGAAAGTTAGGATACAATGCTGGACTTCACTCATGGCATTTGCAATAGGCCTCAGCATGGAATCCAGTAACAACAGGTAGAGTAGGCATAAGATCCAAATGATGGCCGACTATTGTAAAGTAAAGGGGAAAGGACCTGAGATGGTACTACCATAATTGTGCCTACTGATAAATCTTTACATGGGCAATTAAGGTCCATTTAATTATCACATTTTCTTGTTGTAGGGTAAATTTGTCAATTTCTGTACTGCTGTATTCAGTCCATATGCTTAAATCAAAGTCAACAGATTGCATATGAGAGGTACACCAAAGTCAATGCTTCAACAGGGAGGGAGGGAGGCCTGGGTTAGAAAAGTCAATCAATGCCCTGGACACTCTTAACTAAATTCACATGCCCAATGTCCAACCAAACATCCAAAAAAGTTCAGTATTTCAATGTCCATGTACTGCAAAAAGGTCCTGGGGTTTTGCCAAAGCCGGTTGGCACTCAGCCTTATTCAAGGCATGGCTACAGAGAGAACAGTGGGGATTATATTTTTGCATGTGAGATTAAAGGCTTCCCAAGGTCATGTCAGTACGAATTTCATGGAGAAATGTGGAGTTGTGTAACAATTAAATAAATGGGTGCTGTAATTGGGCTTTCCACACAGAAACCAGAGGAAAGTGATTCGCAGTAGCAAATACCAATAAGCCATCACGATAAGCAAAGCACAGGAGGAATAGTCGTTATCGGGGCAATACACAGAGGGAGAGAGGGAAGATGATATTTTGGCCACTTGCCATCAGGGCCGCCGCGTGATTAATGCAATGACAGTACATGGAACAACAGACCAATGATAACGACAACAGCGTGTACAGGACAGTACGGTCGCATCATTTCACTATTTGACCACGTACATTAAAGATTTACACTTCAATTCACAGGAAGAACACAGGAAGAAAAAAAGAATAGAGAAGGATTTCCATGTTTCATGGCAAATAGAACTTGAAACAAACAAAAATCTATGTATCAGTTCGTATAGATCAAAATGCCTGGCGCAGCCCGCCCCAGGATCGATCCCTGGCAGCCGCGCCAATTGAGTCTCAGTTGTGAATTGAACAACAAACAAACAAATCTGATAAATCGAGAGATTAAGCAGCCGCTGCGAGAACAATCCATCTTTGAGTTGTGGATTCATCCTGCGGCTGGCTCTCTCGCTCTCTGTTATTTATTCAACGACAGTTATTACCGTTACAATAATAATATAGCAGGCCGAGAGTGGTGCAGATGTAGCTACATTGCAGCACCACCACATTTCAACATTACATATTACAAGCTCATAATAACACTAACTACTGAAACAACTACCAAAATTTGCCCGGGGATTGGGATTATGATGACGATTATAGATTTCGTCTTTCATCCACATTGCTTGGGCTTTCTTTGCCTACACACATTGCATGTCCATGATGCCATCGAAATTGAAGACATTAAGGCAATCTTCTCCGTCGAATAAGAGGCTAAAATCCTCATTCTTCAGAGCTTCCTCTTCTGGTTTCATGTCATCCATAAATGAAAAATCGCCAAACTCGTCTGTGAAATAGTTATCATCCCCCACCAAACATTGGATTTGGGAGTCCATTGTGGTATTATTATTGGTGTCGGTGTTGATGTTGATGTTCTCCGTTTTGCTTGGGGGATTCATCATCCTGCCCACGTCCATGGCATCTTGATCTTGAAAACTTCCAGGTTCGAGCCCTGCAGCGACATTGAGAAACTCCAGTGGCAATGGACTGTCAAAGAATGAATCAAACATAGTGCAATCCAGGATCGAGTCCAAACTCGTACCACAATTGTCAAAATCCGCGAATGAGAAATCAGGATCGACAATCGGAAGAGCAATGTCATCAATATCCGAGGGATTCGCCTCGGGCTTCTTGGTGGCAGTTGGTGGGCAAAACAACCTGAGAACAGAAGTTGGTGATGAGACGAGTAAGCAATCCTCCCCGGAGGACTCCTCGTCGTAACCGGAAACCATGCTTGGCTCCGCGGAGGAGGGGAAATCCTGCCTGGTCCGTTTCTTGACGGGACATGCTGCTGAATCGGCGGGGCTCTGCTCATTACTAACTGCCGCTCCGCATAATTGAGTGGTGGTGATGGCGGTGCTGTCAGACCCGGTTTCGATTCCTGCAGATGTGCGAGGACTTCTCTTGTGTCTGGGCAGTGAAGGGGCACTGGCACAGAAATTCGTATCGGCCTCAGGTCCTCTCAGTTCTCGGGCAGCCTTATCGTATGCCTTGGCAGCCTCTTCTGCAGTATCGTATGTGCCCAACCAGAGACGAACTCGCCTCATGGGGTCCCTGATCTCTGCAGCCCATTTCCCCCATGGCCTCTGCCTAACGCCCTTGAACTTCTTCTTCTTACAGGATTCAAACACATCATCTTTCTTGCTGCATTTCTTGGCCTTTTTCTGAATATTTCTCAAGGCCCACTTAGAAGCACTCTCGTTCCCTTTCTGTATGGGCAATCTGGCAGAGGGCTTGGCCGGGATCCTCTGCTTGCTTCTGCTGGATGTCGTCTTCCACCCAAGCTCTTCTCTTTCAACCTCAGAACAGGAAGGCGACCAATCAGGCAATTGAATATTAATTTCTTGGATATGCCTCTTCACGCGTCCAGAATAAAGGGGCTGCCCACTGCCACTCCCATTATCTTCATCTGAGGAAGAATCAGTAGCATCAGGGTCCGTGCTAATGACTCTTATTCTCCTCGGAATCCATTTCGCCTCAAACTCCACATGATCTTCACCATTGAGAAAACTCTCTTCTTCAAATCTCTTGGTACTTACAGTCTTATATTCCACCACTTTCTTCGGCACCAGACTTCTATATTCACAGCTATCCATCATGAAAACATTCACATGCATGTAAAATCAGGCATGCGGACCGAGCATGGCCGAACCAATTTATCGAGCTGATAAACAGGCCGGTGGCTGTTAAAAAAATCTCCAAGAATATCACAGACAAATCCGATAAAGATGGCACAATGTGAAATCGGCGGTGAGCCCAATCAAAAACCGACTCTTCGCCCCAAACTTTCTATCTATTTTCACACCCAGATGCAGCGGACGAACCCAGACACAAATCCAGTGGAGTAGACCACATGCAGTCACCAGAAATACCACTAACAATCTCTATTCTCTGTAATGTGCCAATGGCTGTAGATAATGGCTAGCAGCTGACTCGCAGAACAAAATAATCAGTTAATCACTAATTCAATTCCAGTTCACTAAGACAAAACAACAGTGAATGAACAGCGAAAAAACAGAAGGCGGAGAGAAAGAGATTGGAATAAGTGAGCAGCGGTTGTTTATATGGAGAACCGGGGAACGAATCCGACCAAGAAAGGTGGCTATCTATCCATCCCATGGGACAGGGGTGCCTCCCAATTATACGAATACTGTATAGCACTACCCATCTTCTATTTATACATACGTCCGTACATCTTCACAAGAGCTTCCAGCCTGGCCATACATTAACCCCCATTAAAACACACTACGATTTCCCACCACCGTCAATTGCTTCAAAAATATCCCGTCCCCGGAAACGGATGACGTGGCAGTTACCATTATCTTCATTTATTTAATATAAATTTTAATTTATCAAAATTTCTAGATATGCGTAAAATTCTACCATATCAAAATTTCCGATAAATAAAAAAACACTAATTTTTTCTATATCTAATCGATAAAAACTCAACTAAATTTAATTAAATAATTAAAAATATTTACTAAACCCATTCACCAGACCGACCCTTTTAACCTGTCCCTTGGACCCCTCGAACACGTCGGCGCGCCGCGTAATTAAAGGATGACATGGCAACCGTAACGGAAAGCAGCGCCGACCGTTATCTCGGCTAACGGCGGCTCTGGCCTGAAAACGACCTTCTCAAGGCTATGTTTTCTTCCACCTCGGCGCGTGAGCCAGATTCACATGCCCTTGTTCATCTCTTCTCCCTTACCCCACGTCTTAACTCTGCAGTCAACATGAGGTAGCGGTCAAATTTCACCAGTAACTGTCAGTAATATATACTTTTACCCGCAATTCTCTTTAACAACTAATTCCACCCCACTTTTACCTGCGTCGATTACCGTGCGACCTTCAGTTAATTAACACCTCTGTCTGGGACGTCGCCCTGTTACGTTCACTTTAATATTCTTATTGCAAATACAATTGATTTTAATTGGCAGGCATTGTCTCTCCTGTGCCACGCACGTCCTTTAGATCTTTCCATTACTTTTCTTTATTTCTCGATTTTATTTTAAATCTGCCCTTCTACCTTTACTTTTCTTTTACATATTCCATGATAAAGGGTGAAGAGGTGGTGGGGCAACATGATTTTTTTCAAATACAAATTTCAATTTTTCAAAGTTGGGTTGAATTTTGAGATTTGTATAGTCTACGTACCCCAAAATGAGTTAGAAATTATAATTACCCATTTCCACTATTTTCTCGTATTTATTGGCATATTCTCAAGATAAGCTCGTATTAATGGGCATAAAATGACAAGCAATAATGTTGGACTATATCAATAAGAAATTTCTCCACTATCTTGTAAAGCTAAGCTAGTATTAATCGTCATAATAAGACAAAGAAATAATTTCTTGCTAGTCATGTTTGAATAAAAATATATCTTAAAGCTCTCCTTTCATAGTAAAGCGACCCGAGGATAAACATTCTCGGGTTGCCCAAAAACTATATATGATATAAAGGCAAAGTTAGTGGAGTCCCCCCCTTAATGAAAGGTGCAAACATTCTCTCTAAATTGGTGAAACCCACCAGCAAGGTGTGTGGAAGGCGAAGATTAATGATGAAAACATAGGGCACAAGTACATTCATTGCTGCTCATAAATAT
>JZKD02S1684506.1:26229-38592 GCA_000966675.3 Picea glauca
AACCCAGGGCACTAGTGCCTCTTCGTCACTGTTGTACAAACACTCCCATCCAATTCTTTCGGTTCCATCCCCCACATCTCGTTGAAATATCCATAAACATTTATTTGCATCCAACTCATAATCAAGTGGCTGTCATCACGCATAATTCCACGACATATACACCGGGGTATTCACCAGTGCATGCACAGTCGCCTCGGCGTTAACAGAACTACATCGAGATTCCACAGTCAGTGTTAAGACTTTGGGTTATAGCATACTTTTACTTCCAATAAATCCTAGTGGCCATCAACCTAAGAACTTTAGCATTATAATGACTTGACTCATTCAAGGTTGCATTCAAGTCATTAAGTGTGTCGTAGGGAACCACAACAACATAATTCATATTTCACTTCAAAGCACTTCCTATAATATTGCACTTTAAAGGATTTTGGCTTTAAAGGCCCCTATTTGAAGTTGAGAACCTATTTACCTCTACCATGCTTTTTAATTGAGTTGCAAGTACTCGAAGATTTACCTAGAAAGACTAATGAGTAGGCATGGAAAGTTGTTAAACCTTCCTACTAAGCTTCCCCAGGGATTTATTATCAACTCTCATCATACATAGAAATAATTTAGCACAACTTCCCCAAAGTATTCAACTAAATTTTATGAAATGGGATGGCACAAAGAATCGTTGAAGTAAAAGTGATTGGATGACAAGTAGAGCAATGCATAAAATGCCAACAGTTCCAACATAGGAATACCTAGTCGAGGAAAGCACCAACAGTAACATGTGTATGGTATTGAAATAATGTAATTGCAAAGTGTATTCTAATTATTATTTGATATATTATTCATTGGATCAATCCCCATTGTGGATTGATCATGTCAGCTACTGTAAATAACCAAATCCCCTTTCGTGGATTGGTCATAATGTAATTGTAATAGGCAGAAAGAGAAGTCGGCCCAAAATATATTAAAGAAGCCCTAAAATATAATAAAGGTGGTTATAACCACCCAGAAGAAGAAGTCAGCCCTGCCAGTGAAAAGACACTTCCACACGTGCTAGACTTGTATAAATAAGGAGGTTAGCACCTCACTTAGACACACACTCACTTGTTCATTGAGAGACAAGTTTTGGAGTTGCAGTTGGAGAAGAGAGAGAGAGAGAGGCGCATATTTGGGAGAGGACTTTCTATACTTGTTTGAGTTATCTCTTGGCATTGTATTGGCTATCTATATTAAGGAAGTTTTGCTAGATTTTCTGCCCCATGAGGGTTTCCCAGGATAAATGATGTGTCTCTTGTGATTTTGTATTTCTCAGTGATCTTATCTTATGCTATTCTTATCTATTGAAATGCAAAGAACTCTAATAATAGCTTAAACATTAACATGGTATCAGAGCCAAGCTGAAGAGAGCATCTTTCACAAGAGAAAAGTGAAAAACGTCAATGTTGTCGTACATGCAAATTAGGGTTTTTTGTTGGTGAGGTATTTCAGCCCTAAAACCATCTAAAAAAGTGTGCTCTCCCCCAAGGATCATTTTGGCACCTTCATCGCACCTTTTCAGTGGCTAGATCTCCCAGAAAGTGAAACCCTAGATTCACAAAGTACCAGAAGTACTAGAAAACCAGAGAACTAGAAGTACCAAAAGTACCAGAGTACCAAAGGTACCAGAAAACCAGAGAACCAGAAGTACCAGAAGTACCAGAGTACCAGAGGTACCAGAAAACCAGAAGCACCAGTCCAGAAATCTGCAGATCAAGTTTGGAGGGGTAAAAGTTTGATTTTCTCAGATCCAAGCACACCAGGCTACTCGCCTCAATAAAGCGCACCTCCTGGTAAGTTCATAATTTGATTTTGAACATTTTCATTTTTAGACATTTTCCCAACTTCAAGTAAAAGATGTATGCAAGCATTAAGCTTGTTGACAATCTAGAAGGTGTGGAAAACTTTCGTGCCTGGAAGTATAGGATTGGTCTCATTCTTGAAGAGAATGACCTAGCTTAAACATTAACATGGTATCAAAGCTAAGTTGAAGAGAGCATCTTTCACAAGAGAAAAGTGAAAAACTTCATTGTTGTTGTACATGCAAATTAAGGCTTTTGTTGGTGAGGTATTTCAGCCCTAAAACCATCTATAAAAGTGTGCCCTCCCCCAAGGATCATTTTAGCACCTTCAACGCACCTTTTCAGTGGCTAGATCTGCCGGAAAGTGAAACCCTAGTTTCACAAAGTACCAAAAGTACCAAAAAACCAGAGAACCAGAAGTACCAGAGGTACCAGAAAACCAGAAGCACTAGTCCAGAAAATCACAGATCAAGTTTGGAGGGGTAAAAGTTGGATTTTATCAGATCCAAGCACACCAGGATACTCGCCTCAGCAAAGCGCACCTCCTGGTAAGTTCAGAATTTGATTTTGAACATTTTCATTTTTGGACATTTTCCCAGCTTCAAGTAGAAGATGTATGCAAGCGTTAAACTTGTTGACAAGCTAGAAGGTGTGGAAAACTTCCGTGCCTGGAAGTACAGGATTGGTCTCATTCTTGAAGATAATGACCTAGAAAGATTCATCAAAGAAGAAGTGTTGGAGCCCGTCGATGATGCGGAAAAGTCAAAGCACCAAAAGGACACAATCAGGGCCAAAAGAATCATTGCAGATTCAATCAAAGACCACCTGATTCCCTATGTGTCATCAAAGAAGACTCTGAAAGAAATGTTTGATTCCCTAAACAGACTATATGAAGGAAATAACATAAACCGGAAGATGAATCTTAGAACTCGGCTCAAGAATACAAGAATGCAAAAAGGAGAATCAATCTAAGAATACTTCTCCAGAATATCCCAATTCAAAGAACAACTAGAAGCAATTGGAGATACTATAGACGAAGACAAATTTATAATGATGGCCCTAAATGGTCTCACAAGACCTTAGGATGCATTCATCCAAACGATTTGTGCCAGAACAAAGAAAACGAAGTTTGACAGTATATGGGAAGAATGCATCCAATAAGAAACAAGAGTAGCTAACCGAGATACTTTACTAGCAAGAGAAGAAGATCGAGTCCTAGCTACTCACACTAAAGGAGGAAGAAAGAAGTCTTGCTTCCAAAAAGAGACTTACAAAGAGTCTCAACCCCAAAACAAATGCAGTCATAAAGAATCTCATCCAAGGAGATTCCAGAAGAAAGGACAACAAAAGGAAAGAGATTACTCATATGTACAATGCTACCATTGTGACAAGATGGGACACATTGCAAAATTTTGTCTAGCTAGATGAGAAGAATACAAGAGGAAACAAAAGAGGCACCATGCCCATGCAGTTGAAGATGAAAACCCACCTGCAAATATGTTAAGAGAACAAATTAAAGAACATGTCTTAATCTCGGCCCTCTCAGGATCGGTAACACTTGGAGAGGACACTTGGCTCATTGATAGTGGTGCCTCCAAGCACATGACAGGACAAAGAGATATTCTCTCTTACATTTCAATATCCCATCAAGGGAGTGGGAGAATCAAACTACAAGCTTAATTCAAGAAATGCAATGAAGATGAAGGACGTACTATATGTACCAGGTTTGACAAAGAACCTACTCTCCATATCAGCTTTAGAGAAGAAAGGCTTCAGAGTTTCCTTTATAGATGGAGAAGTTCTTATGTGGGCTAAAGGAGAAAAAGAAGCAATCATCATTGGAAAAGAAGAAGGTGGCCTGTATAAGTTAAAGGGTCACTCATAAGTTGCCATGACCCACGCCATTGAGAATCCATGTGAACTTTGGCATAGAAGACTAGCTCACATTAACTACAAGGTGTTACCATGCATATGCAAAGCGGTCACAGGTTTACCAGAACTCAAGGTTGACCATGAAGGCGTATGCAATGGATGTGCACAAGGGAAGAACATCAATAACCCTTTTTCCGAAGAGAGACAACAAAGTAGAAGGAGTCCTAGAACTCATTCATTTATATGTGTGTGGCCCAATGCCATCATCCTCCATTAGTGGGTATGTATATTATGTATCATTTAATGATAATTATTCTCGTAAGACCTGCTTGTATCTCTTGAAATCTAAAGATGAAGTGTTCAGCAAATTCAATGAATTCAAAGCGTTGATAGAGAATCTTTCTGAAAGAAAGATCAAGATAATCAGGTCAGATAATGGAGGAGAATACACCTCAAAAGAGTTCGTAAAATTCTGTAAAGATGTTGGGATCAAGAGGGAACTCACTACTCCCTATAATCCTCAACAAAACGGTGTGGATGAAAGAAACAACATAACGATAATGGAAGTCGTGAAGACCATGATCCACAATCAAGATATTCCTATGTGCTTATGGGCAGAAGCAGCAATGACAACCGTATATGTGCAAAACCGATTGTCCCATAGTGCACTTGGGTTCAAGACCCCGTAAGCGATGTTCACCGGAAAGAAGTCAGAGGTAAGCCATCTCAAAATATTTGGCTGCCTAGTATTTATACATATACCGAAAGAGAAAAGAAACAAGTTGCAACCCTCAAGAAAGAAGGGAATATTTGTGGGATACTATGAGGTCTCCAAGGCCTTCAAGATCTATATACCTGGTCATCGCCACATTGAGATCAGCAGGGATGTGACCTTTGATGAAGATGCAGTGCTCAAGAAATCTAAACTATGCCAGCTTGAAGAGGTATATGAAGAGGAAGCCGTAATCCCCGGAGTTGCAAAATCAGTGAGGGAGGTTCCCAGAGCTGCTGAACTAGTGAGGGAAGTCATAACTTCCCCTGATGAAGAAATTCAATAAGATCATGACGTAGTAGAGTTTCAAGAACCTCCTCGGATGACAATCTCCCATAAAAGAAAGTCATCTTGGGTTAGAGAGTTTATTCAAGATGGAGAGAAATATGGTGTTCCCGAAGGAACCACGAGATATGTGAAGAGACCTAAGCCAATCTCCAGTTATATGGATTTGATGTGTTATCTCCTAGAAAAGGATCCTACCTGCTTTGAAGAAGCCATTCAGAAGAAAGAATGGGTAGATGCCATGACAGAAGAATACCAATCCATAATAAAGAACGATGTATGGTAAATAGTTCCTAGACCAAATAACAAGGATGTGGTATTGTCTAGATGGCTCTTCAAAATAAAACATGTTGTTGATGGAAGTATTGAGAAGTATAAAGAAATATTTGTAGCTCGTGGATTTTCTCGAAAAGATGCATTGACTATGAAGAGACATTCGCTCCTGTAGCCAGATACACTTCGATCAGAGCCATCATAGCCCTTGCAACTAAGATGAAGTGGAAGTTACACCAAATGGACGTAAAGACAACTTTCCTAAATGGTGTTATCGAAGAGGAAGTGTATATAGAGCAACCTCAAGGATTTGAAGTTGAAGATAGGAAGTCTCATGTCTGCAAGTTGAAGAAAGCCTTGTACGGATTGAAGCAAGCTCCTAGAGCTTGGTATGGTCAGATAGACAACTTTCTAACGAGCTTGGGTTTTATCAAGAGTAAATCAGATTCTAACCTCTACTTCAAGGTTATGAACGATGAGCCAGTGATACTATCACTATATGTGAATGACTTATTCTTAACTGGAGAAGAAAAGATCATCGCTGAATGTAAGAAGAGACTCGCTTCAGAATTTTAGATGAAAGACCTTGGCCTAATGCACTATTTCTTGGGTCTTGAGGTATGGCAGAGTACAAAGAGGATCTTCCTTAACCAAGAGAAGTATGCAGTCGAAATCTTGAATAGATTCGACATGTGAGAGTGCAAGCCCATGAATACACCCATGGAAACAAAGTTGAAGTTGTTGGTCGATACTTCATCAAAATTGATTGATGCCACACTGTATAGATAGATTATTGGATCGTTGATGTACCTGACGAACACCAGACCAGATATTTGTTTTGTCGTGAACACCTTGAGTCAGTTTCTGGTAGAACCCAGACATGTTCACCTTGTGGCTACAAAACATGTGATGAGGTACCTTAAGGGTACATTAGATTGTGGTCTCAATTATGATAGACATCATGATTTCACATTGAGTGGGTACATTGATTCAAATTGGGCAGGAAGTGTTTCTGACAGGAAAAGCACTTCAGGATGTTATTTCAGTTTGGGATCAGCCATGATCTCATGGCAGAGTAGGAAGCAATCCAACATTTCTCTCAGCACAGTGGAAGTAGAATACATTGATGCATGTTCTGCCAGTTGCGAAGCTATATGGATTTGAAATTTGTTGACCAACCTATTTGACCTAGAGATGGAAGCAACCAAGATCATATGTGACAGCCAGAGCTACATAAAGATGATAGAGAATCATGTATTCCATGACAGGTCGAAGCACACAGATATTCGTTATCATTACATCTGTGACATGGTGCAGAAAGGAGCCTTAAAGCTCCAGTATGTTAGCATGGATGAACAGGTTGTTGATGTGTTGACCAAGCCTCTATCTCGTGTAAAGTTTGAGCACTTTCGAGATAAGCTTGGTATAGTCCGAAAGGACCTTCCTCGAAAGGGGGAGTAGTTGTTGTGATAAGACTAGTACTGTGCTTCCAGCTTGATAGCTGTGACGTAAATCCAGTCTAATATCTTTCTTCCAGCTTAAGTGCTGTGACATAAAGCAAGATGATGAGATGAGACTAGTACTGTGCTTCCATATTGATAGTTGTGACGTAAAGTCAGTCTAGTATCTTGCTTCCAGCTTGAGTGTTGTGACGTAAAGCAAGACGATGAGATGAGACTAGTACTATGCTTCCATCTTGATAGTTATGACGTAAATCCAGTCTAGTATCTTGCTTCCAGCTTGAGTGTTGTGACGTAAAGCAAGACGATGAGATGATACTAGTACTGTGCTTCCATCTTGATAGCTGTGACGTAAAGCCAGTCTAGTAGCTTACTTCTAGCTTGAGTGTTTTGACGTAAAGCAAGATGATGAGATGAGACTAGTATTGTTCTTCCAGCTTGAGAAGCTGTGACGTAAAGCCAGTCTAGTATCTTGCTTCTAGATTGAGTGTTGTGACGTAAAGCAAGACGTTGAGATGAGACTAGTACTGTGCTTCCAGCTTGAGAAGCTGTGACATAAAGCCAGTCTAGTATCTTGCTTCCAGCTTGATTGTTGTGACGTAAAGCAAGACGAGTACTGAGCTTCCAGCTTAACAGCTGTGATGTAAAGCCAGTCATGTATTATGATGAGCCAGCCTCGTGTTGTGACAATGATGATGTATTAGTTTTATACTAATTCATATTGATGTGGATGATGATTGCATTCCTTTGAGAATGATGATGTGGTCGATGAAGAAAACTTCCGATGATTTATAGATACGCAAGTCTGTGTTCCAAGATGATATTGATGATGTTGTTGATGATAAAGGCCTCTCTCTCATCTAATTTTGTTGGAGAATACCCTTCTTGTTAAGGGGGAGTGTTGAAATAATGTAACTGCAAAGTGTATTCTAATTATTTTTTGATATATTATTCATTGGATCAATCCCCATTGTGGATTGATCATGTCGGATACTGTAAAGGAACAAATCCCCTTTTGTGGATTGGTCATAATGTAATTGTAATAGGCAGAAAGAGAAGTCGGCCCCAAAATATATTAAAGAATCCCCGAAATATAATAAAGGTGGTTATAACCACCCAGAAGAAGAAGTCAGCCCTGCCAGTGAAAAGACACTTCCACATGTTCCAGACTTGTATAAATAAGGAGGCTAGCACCTCACTTAGACACACACTCGTTCATTGAGAGACAAGTTTCAGAGTTGCATTTGGAGAAGAGAGAGAGAGAGAGACGCATCTTTGGGAGAGGAATTTATGTACTTGTTTGAGTTATCTCTTGGCATTGTATTGGCTATCTATATTAAGGAAGTTTTGTTGTGTTTTCTACCCCATGAGGGTTTCCCAGGATAAATGATGTGTCTCTTGTGATTGCGTATTTCTCAGTGATCCTATCTTATGCTATTGTTATCTATTGAAATGCAAAGAACTCTAATAATAGCTTAAACCTTAACATATGGTGTCCAACAACAATAATAGGACACCCATGAGCCCCAAAAAACTTCACTTGCCATTGGCTAACCATTGAAATAACATTCCACCCAAAAACTCTAATGAACCACAAAGACTAGAAACCAATAATAAATGTTATAACATTAACAACTATAATATAAATTACTTCATCTTTAAAAAGTAACACTACCATAGTCCATGCACTCAAACCATACTTTATGTTTCTCTAGCTACATGAAAACTTGCCAAAACAACCTATCTCATATGATGAACCCATTGGCTTGAGAAACACACCCATTGCAGAGAAACACACGTCATTATGGCTTCACAACCCACCTCTTCTCCATCCTTAATTAACATGCATTTAGAAGTATGCAATGATGAGTTTTATTTTCAAAAGAGATGTATCCTAAGCCCAAGTCATCTAAACCAAAGAAACTCATTTTCAACATATTTTTACCATTGTGTCAAAATTTGTTTAACTAATCATAACATTGGCCTCAGAGACATAAGGATTAAACATGAATTTCCATCTACCACCCTTCCTAGTGTAGTTGTAAGTTTTATCTATCCAAATGAGCATCTAGATGTAATCCCTAGATGACCTTTAGAGTTACAAACACACTTTGGTTGATTTTACATCCACCAAGAAGTTTGAAGACAATTTTATTGATTAGTTGTAAAGCTATTAGACCTAAAACACTCATGTAGCATGAAATCATGAAATCTTTACTATCATGAGCATGCCTGGAAATCCATCAACTTACATACCTGTTCTATTGGCCATAAATATTCCATGGTGGTAGGCTTGACACTACATCATTCTCAATATAACTTGTAGACTCTAAAATAACAATGATTGATTTGTAGGCATAATATTCCATTGTTCACTACTAGCTCCAACTTAAACTTTATATATTGTGGAAACTTGTCCAATGAGTTGTTTTGTTTGAGCCAAATGTAGGGTAACTCTTGTTGTCATATCACCATGTACATTCAAGCCTCCACACATTGCACCAGCTTTTCCATATTCAAATGAGAAACAATTGCTCATTGAGTCACTTTCAATGTTTTCTTCATAATTTTGAAAATTTAATCAAAGTCCCTAACTCTCACATATCCTTTGGCTTCCAACCACTATGGATATCCTTCATATTCTATCTACTCTGTACTTTTAGTCCATTCTCCTCACTTTTCTAATGCTTCACAACACAAAGATCTTTAATCTATTCTCCTCACTTTTCTAATGCTTCATAACACAAAGATCAAATAATGTTGAATGAAACTTCGAAAATGACACAGTTTTTAAGTGGCAAATAGTATTGAGTGCTAATCATGTGCATGCATGAAGTGATAATGTGGTCAACATGAAATAGATGATAAGTACTTTTAGTACTTTTTAATATGGTTTATTTAGTGTTAGTGTGTATGAAACAATTTCCACCAAAAAGTTAAAATTATTGGTGTAAACAAAAGGTTTGAAGGACTTTTAATAAGCATGTTTCAAGTAGGATTACTCCTTTCCTCTCATATGAAATGACTACTAATATGAAATAGGGGAAAAGTGAAACCTTGATATAATCATTCCTTAAGTAGTTTGTTGAAAATAGAGTAGGATGAGGAAACCTTCACATTGGAACCTCCCCTTTAGTCCTACACTAGATATTATTGTTAGCACTCCAAGAGTCACCCCTAGAATGCAAATGAGAGTAAGCTTGGTAACATACAACTTGATTTATATTGGGTTTTAAAATCAGGGATCAGCAAGACTTGAAAGAAAGGAAAAGACAAAATATATCACTGCAGATCAGTGATGGACCATTGGGCAATAGAGTCGTAAACACTCTTCTCATTGAAGGCATGTAAACTGCCTATCAAACAAAGGATTTGTTTAATGATGAAGAGAAGAATAAATGATTTAACATAAAGATGAATATTCACTAAGCAAAGATCCTCTCTGCAAAGAGAATTTAAATGTTCTTGAATAGTAAACAACAATAGATAGGCAAGTTTACAACAGATCTTTTGTTGCTTCAAGAATCCATCAATCAAAGAAATATTTGAATCCTTAAAATCTGCAATACATTCAAACAAAATGAATAATATAATAGAGAACAAAGAGGATAAATCTGATGAAACAACATATATGAATCTTCAATAACATACTCTATTACAGCAGCATGCCCCTCCGACTTACAAACTGACATATATAGTCATTTATTCTTCTAAAGCCCTTTCTTAGTCCATACCAACCCCACTCTACTCTTGTACCATGAAATATATAGCACTATTTGTCCTTTCCATCTCACCAATTCGAACTCCAACCCCTTTCCCAAAATATAAATAGTTACAAACAAAGAATGACACGTTTTAATTGATTTCCTACTTTTTAGGAGGTGAAATTCTAAAAAATAGGCTTCAAAATGCCAATTTTAATTATCGAACTATAATAGTTGTGTAAAATATGAGAGCAGTTTTTGTAGATAAGTTCTTTCTAAAGAAAAACCTCTCTCAGTTTCTTGAAATTCATCTCCAGCTGGCTAGAATACATGTTGCAAAAACATGTCTCAAACAAGAAATAATGAAAACTGAAAAAATAGGGCTCAAAGATTCCTTTGAATATCCCAATCTATGGCACATGTATGAAAAATGAAAGAGGTTAATTTTCTTGGGTTCGTGTTTGACAATAACCTCCTTTGGATTTTGAAAATTCATCCTGATTCACCCGGAAATCCTCCTGGAAGTCAGCTGGTCAAAAATACCAGTTCAAAAGTCCTAGAACAGAGTTTCCACAGCACATTCTGTAGCACCCGTATCAATTAGCAGTGCATGTTCCAGTTCGCAGCGCAAAAGGAAAATCAAGTAGCCAAACAATTCCTAACCTCCAAACAAGACAAAAAAGCTCATGGAGTATCTGATGGCTATGAGGTTGATGCTGGTAATTTCAAATTTGCACTTAGATGTCTGCAAGGTGCCTAACCTCCAACCCTCTTCCTTAACTAGTTCACAGCGCCAGTTCGCAGGGCCAACTCAAATATAGCTTGCACACTTCAAGGAGGTTGTTAGTTGATGGTATGACATAATCCTTGGAGAACATGATCAATCTTATGTGTTAACAATTACAATAACAAACAACACTACTAAACTTCTCACATTGTTAATAGATTAGAAATCAAACTAATACAAAGATGAAACAAATAATACAAAGCATGTTTTCATGAGGGGGATGAGAACCCAACGTTTTATATTAAAAAAGAACAAGGAAGAAATTTACAAAAAGTAATAATGATGTTACCTAGGATTAGCTATGAAGATGACCTTCAAGCTTTTATTTCAGGCACGTCTTGTCCTCTTTGAGGCTCTCTCTAAACCAAAGCAATAACTGGAAGAGACTTTCTACCCGGTGGTGGAAGAAAAGGCTTAATGTTTATACCAATGAGAAGTAATGAATATGGAAATAGAAAAAATCAAATTCCTAATTACACTTGTGCAACAAACCCTTGCATTTATTGAACAACTATAACTCATGAGAGATCCCTGTATCTATACGTTTTCTTTGGAGATTTCCATGCATGGGAATTTAAGTTGTTTCCCAATTTAGGCCATGCAAGTGCCTCTTTAACTTTGATACTTGCCTCTTTAACTTTGATACTTTATCACAACTAGGTAAAACACAAGCTTTTGAGCCTTTTCCAATCTCTAAGTGTGCATGGAAATTGTGAGCTTGTGTAATTCAATATGCTAGAGATGTATAAGAAGATTATGCCAGTATTACTTGAGTAGACTTCATGGCCTAAAGAATTGAGGTGTTGTGTAGTCATAATTTGAGTCAATTACATATTACTTGAGTAGACTTCATGGCCTAAAGAATTGAGGTGTTGTGTAGTCATAATTTGAGTCAATTACATATTACTTGAGTAGACTTCATGGCCTAAAGAATTGAGGTGTTGTGTAGTCATAATTTGAGTCAATTACATATTACTTGAGTAGACTTCATGGCCTAAAGAATTGAGGTGTTGTGTAGTCATAATTTTAGTCAATTACATATTACTTGAGTAGACTTCATGGCCTAAAGAATTAAGGTGTTGTGTAGTCATAATTTTAGTCAATTACATGGTTTAACTTTGTTTCTCCATAGATAATTGAACCATATCTTGTAACATAATGCGTAGTCTAGACGTTCGACTTTTTGGAGTTTTTACGAGTATATTTTCGATCAATTTTCACTGAAATCCATCCAAAAATTGTTGGAACTCCATATTTGATTGATTGAGACTACATAATTTGAGTGCCCTAAGGGTTTTTCAAGTTGTTGAATCCATTTATGCATTCAAAAATGCAATTTAAACAACATAAAGTGGAGATTTCACCAAGATCTGTTTCGTCA
>JZKD02S1684506.1:43692-61845 GCA_000966675.3 Picea glauca
AAAGCCCCATACCTTTTTCACCTAAACCTTATTGTCATTTATATCAACCTACATTCTCAAAACATTCAAATATAACTATAGTTAATGTTAAATAAACACATAGCTAAATAAAATAGAAAATTAATTATAAATAAGTACATGGCTAAATAAAATATGATATAATGATAGGAAGTTAAACTAAAATATAATATAATAATAATCATCAAAGCTGAAGAGTGGGGTGACACTTCCTTAACTCATGCCACAAAACATGGAACCTTTTTAACACAGTAAAATATAGCTTTATCAAATAGTGGTAGATATTAATGTAAAGGTTATAGCTTTATCAAATAATGGTGCATGCTAATGTAAATGTTTTTCATTATTAATAATGTGTAAGAATATAGCAAGTTTAAATTAATGATGAAATTGTTATCCTTCAAATCAATATGAAATTATTTATGATTATTATTAAATAGTTTTATAATAATAATAATAATAATAAATAATAATTATAAGAAAATTATATTGTTTATAATTTTATTATATAATATAATGAGTATTTATTTTAGATAACAATTTTTTTTAATCAACATCAAATTATATCATTATGAAATTATTATGATTGTTATTAAATGGTTTCATAATAGTAAACAATGTTAAAAGGTTTTTATATTGTCTTGTTATATAATACACTTAGGACCCATAAATTGCAACCTAATTATAATAGCATGTTTTCAATATGAAAGCAAGTATGAATATTTATTGATTTCTATTTAAATTTTATGCATTATAATTATAAGTTTGGAGTTAATTTTTTTCAATAAAAAGTTTATTATAAAAATATAAGAGTATTTAAGAATATTACTCAATGTAAATAACTAATTAATTATGAGTTTGGAGTTGAATTTTTTTAATAAAAGGTTTATTATAGAAATATAAGAGTATTTAAGAATATTACTCAATGTAATTGATGAGTAATTCATCGCAACAATACCCTAACATTGATATTGATTTATTTAAATACATATTAGATTTTCATGCCTTTCACTTTATTATTAAATTGGAATATATTAATTTCACTCCATTATTTTTATATTTTTTCAAATTTAAATACACATTAGATTTCTATGTCGTTCACTTTACTATTAAGGTAGATTACATTAATTTCACTCCATTACTTTTTTCTTTTTCCAATAAATCAATTAGTATATAACCTAATTTCAAAAGTAGTATTAGATTTAAGTGATTATTTTTGTTTAATTCTAATACCCTTTTTCAGCATGCTCAATCCATTTCTGCATTCAAAAATGAATATTAAATAACAAAAAAATAATGATTTCATATAGATTTCAATCTTACTCAATATTCTTTTTATTAATAACAATGCACTAACTAATATCTTAACTATAAAGCATAAACTTTAAACAAACTAAAAAAGAATTCACATTATTTATCAATTTTTTTTTATATTAAGAATGATTTATTTTAATTTATTCAAAAATCTTTTCACTTATTTACTATTATTTACTATTTATAAGATACATAAACTCTACACATAGTTTAGATTGGAAGGTTCAAACATAGTAGTTTCTTAGATAATACATAAACTTTGTATTTAATAAGTAATTTATAATAATAGTGGTAGTGTAACTGTTTTAAGTTTTCATCATTTTTAAATGATATTATTTGTTTAATTTATATTTAAGTTTTTCGCAGGTTGAATCCATTTAGTGCAGATTTATGTCTCCGGATTCCATAAAAAGAACCAAAACCTAGAACAATTAAATATAATGATACCCTTTTCACCTTCCCATTAAACTAGATTGCATTAATTTCACTTTATTATCTTTATATTTTTCTAAATTTAAATACACATTAGAATTCCATGTCTTTCATATTAAAGTAGTCCACATTAATTTCTCTCCATTATCTTTAAATTTTTCCAATAAATCAATATTATATAACCTAATTACAAAACACTCTCACACTCAATATTCCTTTTATTAATAACAATACACTAACTTCCTTTTATTAATTGCAATGCACTAACTCATGTCTTAATTATAAGACATAAACTTTGAACAAATTAAAAAAATATTCACATTATTTATGAAGTTTTTTATATTAAAAATGATTTATTTTAATTTATTCAAAAATATTCACTTATTTATTACTTATAAAATAATTTATTTAATTATAATTAAAATATAATTAATAAAAAATACATTTTTCATCATTTAAAATATAATTAAATATAGCTTAATTTTAAAAATCATTTATTACATAATACATCTATTTTGTATTTTACAAACTCATAAATTGAAACATTACACTAGTATTAAAAATCCTCACCAAAATGTATTTGACAAACTCATAAGTTGAAACATTACACTATTATTAAAAATCCTCACCAAAATAAAACTAGTACATAAAACATAAAAGCGAAATGCCACTATATTTTTTTCCATATAATATTAAAATTTTAATATTAAAAATGAAAATTTTTATATTTTTATATTAAAATAAAAGTTTTTAATTAAATAAATTTAGAAAATTTTATAATATTAAAATTATTTTAAATATTAGATAACCAATCCCTCTTAAATCAATATCAACATAATACTCTTAAATCAATATAGCGTAATACTATTGTGATTGTTACCAAATTTTTATAATGTAAATAAGTAATATTTAAAAAAATTATTATAAAAACTTTATAACATTTTTAATAAAATTTATATATAATGTAATTAAAATTTATCTATTGCAATTTAATCATAATTTTATGCGAGAAACATGTGTTGTATATGGTTTTTTTAAGAAAAAAAAACTCTAATGTGAATGGATATATATTATATTTTTTCAAAGTTTATATTAAAATTAGGTAATTAAATATGAATAATAAAAAAAATGTTCAATAAAACGTAGTATTATGTATATAAATTTATATAATAAATAGTTTATTGGAGAAATATAAAATAGTAATGAAGTGTATTAATGTAAATAACTAAATAATCATAGTTACTTGTAATGTTACTTGAACATAGAAAAAAATCACCTATTTTAATTACAATTACAATCCACTATGTTTATATTTTTATTATGAGTCAACTATAGCATAAACTTAATTACAAAAACATTAAATGATCACCAATATTATTTTCATTATATATAATGCTCTAACTAATATCTTAATTACAAACCATAAACTTTGAACAAACTCAAAATGTATTCATATTATTTAGAAATTTGTTAAAAAAATTAATCACTTATCTAATATTTATAGGGATAAAACCATTTTTCAAACTATAACCAAACCATTACTAGATAAACCCATTTTTCAAACTATAATCAAATCAAATTGTTTTTTTTTAATAAAAATAATATAACTTTTTGTATTCCATTTTTCAAACTATAGCCAAATTAATTTTTTAAAATAAAATAATATAAAAAAAAAATCATTTCAAATATATCTTATAAACTTAAAAATAATTTTTGAAATGAGAATAAACTTTCCCTTTCACAAAACCATACTTTACAACATTAAACCATTATTTATATTTTGTAAAACAAAAAATAATACATAAAAATGGGGATGTAACTCTTGCCAAGAATCATTTAACATGTTTTCCCTATAGCTTTATTAAATAGTGGTCGTTGTTAAAGTTTTCCATAAAATAAATTTATTTAAAATATAATGGTGAAACTAGTCCAAATAACAATTTCCTCTCAAATTAACATGAAAATAGTATGATTGATACTAAATGTATTCATATGGGAAATAAAGTTAAAAAAATATTATTATAAAAATATATTCATATGGGAAATAAAGTTAAAAAATATTATTATAAAAATATATTCATATGGGAAATAAAGTTAAAAAATATTATTATAAAAATATCACCATATTTTGATATGGTATTGAGAATTTTGTATAAATTGCAATTTAATTATAGGTATATGTTTCTGATGTGAATTGGATTTAAGTTAAGTAATTGGAAGGAAAAATTGTTATACTTTTCAAATGATTTAAATATAATATGTTTGTTTTTCACAAAAGTTATTAATTCATACAACTCAATACTTTGTAATTAAATATATATATTGGTAAAAAATGATCTACTTCAATTCATTAAAATATGTATTCACTTATCTACTAGTTATAATATCACTTAATAAGAAATTTCTTCAAATATAATCACAATGTCATTTTTTTTAAATAAAAATAATATCTTGTTAAAGTTAGTTTTCTTGAATTTATATTGAAGAAAAATATATGTATTCACTTATCTACTAGTTATAATATCACTTAATAAGAAATTTCTTCAAATATAATCACAATGTCATTTTTTTAAAATAAAAATAATATCTTGTTAAAGTTAGTTTTCTTGAATTTATATTGAAGAAAAATATATGTATTCACTTATCTACTAGTTATAATATCACTTAATAAGAAATTTCTTCAAATATAATCACAATGTCATTTTTTTTAAATAAAAATAATATCTTGTTAAAGTTAGTTTTCTTGAATTTATATTGAAGAAAAATAACAAAAGGTGTTCAATTCCTTAATTGCAATGTATTAATTAATGTCTTGGTTACAAGGTATAAACTTTTGAAGAAAACTAAAAAATTATGGATTTCCAAGCTATGAGAGAAAACCATATACACTAAGAATGAATGGATTACTTTATTTCATTAAAATATATATTCACTTATCTACTAGTTATAATGTTAATAGAAAAAATTTCAACTAATTTTTAAAAATTTCAACTAATTTTTAAAAATTTCAACTAATTTTTAAGTTAGTTGAAATTTATATTAATAGAATACAAATTAAAATAAAGTTAAGATGAACTATAGCTTGTCTTTAAAGAAAAGAGGATCAAAGTAAGTCAAAATATCAATGTTTCTCTTGAAAGATTGTAAGGAAAAGTTTTTTACTCCTCAAATCTCTAGTAGTAGTATGTCCTAGTAGTAGTATGTCCTAGATAATTATTAAAAACAACATAAATGACAATTATTAAACCAAAATGGGGAGGCCTAGTTCTCATTTGTAAAGAAACCAAAAGAAATCAACATAGTGTAAATGTTCTATGTTTTTTACTTTTGTTAATGACTACCACCGGAATCCAACAATGCGGTTATTGGAAAAATCTCAATTTTACAGTGCTCAAATCGTATTTATGAATGCATAAATCGATTCAACACCCTAAAAACCCCCCAACACCTGGAATATGTAGGTTGAACCTCTAAAATATGCCATTCCAACTATTTTTCTAAATTTATGACCAGTTTTGTAACAAATATCGCCAGAAAAAATGCTTGGCAAAGTGAAAAACGTAGAACGTCTAGAGTACATCAAAGAAAATAGGTGTTGCTAACATAGGAGTCCATATGCCTACTTTTGTCACTATTGAGTGTCCTCCTTTTCCTCAATATCTGCATCAATCGAGATGGGGTTGGAAGGGCTACCTTCATACTCCTAAGTAGGTTCTACTACTGCCACTAGATTGTGCTTGATATCCTATGGGTCTATCATTATGATGTCAATGTCATAAACTACTCGGTAGATTACTTCAAACTTTTTATACATTAAATCCAGTTTGTGGAGAATTTCTTGTTGTTGTTGACCCCTCTCTTCCACAACTTGTGCTATGAAATATCTGTTACCCCAGTGAACCTCTAATAGCTTGAAAGTCTTGGTGTCTCTAGACCAACAGAACCTTGTATCCAAAACCCAGTCCTTGAATTCTACCTCAACATGTGCATTGGTCATTTTCCTTCATTTTTTCCTATCTAAATTCTCATTGTGGGCAACCTCCTTCTTGATGGTAGTGGGAAAATGACACTAAAAGTTGGAAGACACCTTCATCACATCATCCTGGGTGTGAGCACTGAGTGATGTGATGGGGGGAGATGTTAGTGTTGCGACTCCCTAACAAACTTCTTAGTTCTCCTTTTTACCCCCCATTTGCTAAATTCCAACCGAAGTTATCATTGGGCTTCAACATCTTGGCCTAAGGATGAAGGATAGGAGCGACAAAGGGTTGAATGCAATAAGGGACATATGGAATCCATTGAGAATGGGGGGGTGGTTCTAGAAGTGGGATGATGGCCACCCACTTGAAGAGGAAAACCAAATAGGGACCCCCCAGACCAACCCAAAAAAAAATCCTACTGCAGATGGAAAATTTTGCCCACCCAAGACTAATAGGGAGTTGATCCATAAGAGAAAACACACCAGACTACTAAATAAACATGGAAACTCAAAATCAAACCAGAAGGAACAAACCTAGAAGCGATACCAAAGTCATCGTGAAGCCTAAATTATCCCATTTCCCCATCCTTTCTCCATTTCCGACTTTGCAGATGGATCATTTGAACCGTCACCCCAACTCTAGGCATGATCTTATGCATGGTGGATCAATGGATGAAACTTGCCAACTATTGTTGATTGAATGTGAGGGCTCTTTAATGAGTCTCCTTGTCCTAAACATCACCCAAATATCTATCCTCTACATGTACAAAACCGTGTGAGCGTTCGTCCAAGCATCGTGTGGGGATTGTCTTATTTTCCCATACAAACACCCCATCCAAAAAATCATTGTCCTTGGTGTTGGAGTCACATTCCTTCCTTAGCTTATTAGGGATCATGTTATCCTAGGGCAACACCAAAGTCTTGAATTGTTTGTGTGACTCCTTTGTTGGAAAACTTGTCTGATAGTCCATTTTCTTTATAGTGGGCATGGGAAGGGGTGATGGAAGAAATGGCCATGGCTAGCTCTGAGATTTTTTCTAGGATTATTGTGGGATGTCGGCTCCACATTATCTTGTCAGGATTGGAACCATGTAGAAGATTAATTAGAGATGGAATCAAGAACTAGGAGTCTCCTTTGAGTATAAGGTTGTTGTAGTCATATTGACCCGCTAATTGAAGACCCTTCACCATAACAACCAATTCAACACCATTGTTGGCTTTTTGACCAATTTAGTAGACATAGATGTGGAGAATGGTCCCTGAGGCATCTCCAAACACTCCCCCCACACCTAATGGCCCAGTATTTCCCTTGGATGCCCCATAAAATTTGAGCTTAATAAATTGAGGGTGGTGGGTCAGGACCAAGCCTCCTAGGCATAAAACTTGGGCTTGCAGAGAGAGACATTCGTATCCCACAAGCATTGATCAAGACCCTATGTTGAGAAGATTGTCTTTTCATTTCCTTGAGCATGCTTGGCTTCTTCAGAGCATTTGATAACTTTAATAGATTCTTGAATGTTGACTTGAATGGAATCCCACAAGGTAGTTGTGCCTCATTACTAGTGTTTAAAAATGTGTTGGTTGTGGTCTTTCCAAATTTTCCAAAGAAGAAAGCCTAGGAAGAGAGTTCAGGATTTATTTAGAATTGGGTTTTCAAAAGGTAAAACTCTCCAATTATCGTTGTAAAAGGGTTGCAAGAACAAGTAGGGATTGTCACAATCTACAATATGTTTACCCTCCAACAACAATTCCTGGGCATCCTTTAAATTCTACCTGATATTTGTCATTTTCTCTTCCATTTCCTTTAACAAATATAGCCCAATGAAATCTTTTTCTGATGGGTTATCCTAGCTTACTAGTGTGTTACACTTCCTACCATGCAATGCTTCGAATGGACTAATTTTTAATGAGGCTTGATACCCATTATTGTAAGTAAATTCAACTAAGTGGATGTAGTCTTCCCACTTTAATGGTTGGTCTATCACATACATTCAAAGCATGTCTTCAATTATTCTATTAGTCCTCTCTACTTTCCCATCAGACTCTAGGTGATATGTTGTACTAAGATTTAGATTTGTTCCAAATCCTTTGAACAAACCTTTCCAAAAATTGGATGTAAACTTTGGATCTCTGTCTGAAACAATTGCCTTGGGCATTCCATGTAGCCTGACAACTTCTTTCATGTAGATCTATGCAATGTTTGTTGCCTTGTGTGTACTTTTCACTGGGATGCATTGTGCATCCTTAGTCAATTTTTCCATCACCACCATGATGGAATCATGTTGTGTATCACCCAGAGTCTTATGGGTAAATAGAGAGGACCATTTAATAATTGAAGACATGCTCAAAATGTGTTGATGGAACAACCATCAAGGTGGGAAGATTGCATCCACGTAGTTGAATTTGCTTACAATAATGGGTATCAAGCCTCATTAAAAATGAGCCCATTCAAAGCATTGTATGGTATGAAGTGTAACACACCCGTAAGCTAGGATAACCCATCAAAAAGAGTTATCATGAGGCCATATTTGTTAAAGGAAATGGAAGAGTAAATGACAAATATCAGGAAGAATTTAAAAGGCTGCCCAGGACAGGCATAAAATTTATGTAGACAAGAATAGAGTTTTCATATATTTTAAAGTGGGTGAACATGTATTTTAAAAGTGAAAGTGAAGATAAGTTCACTAACATTGGGTTGCAGCCCAAAGTTGGTAGTAAGATATTGTGGGCCTTTTGAAATCTTAGAGAAGATAGGGCCAATTGCATATATGCTAGAACTATCTACATTCATGAGAGTGCATAATGTATTTAATGTTTCATTATTAAATAAATATGTGCCTCACCCTAACCACATAATTGATTAGTCTATGATCCAGGTGGAACACAAAGAAGAATTATGGGTGGATCTTGTGTGCATCCTAGAGTGAAACATCAAGGCCCTCTGAAACTAATCTATAGGCTTGGTAAAGGTTCAATGGACCTATTACGGTCCTGAATGTGCCACATGGGCTCAAGAAGAAACTATGAGAAAAGAATACGCGCAAATTTTTTACAATTTTGAAGAAAACAAAAGTTAAAAATGCAAGACTCCATTTTGGGCATCTAGAGTTTTTGAACCACATCACAGAGTTCTTGGTCACTTGCACTGATATCCATGATAAAATAATGGTGCAACTCGATGGAATGAAAGTAGTGAAGGGGACACATTTCTTGGGTTAACATGCTGAGAGGAACAAGAGATTATGGTTGGAACTGTTGTTGGAGGGTAAACAGATTGCAGAATTTTGTTTTCTAAATATTGTGATGTGAAATTTATACATGTATATTGGCACGGTGTTTTGCACTAAGGACATTGCACAATTTTAGGGGAGGGAGAATGTAACATCGCCACTATAATCCCCAATTTAATTAATGCATAATGTAGATATGAATGGGGTTATGGCCAAGTGATGTAATATGTGAATTGTATTTTCTGAATTTTAATAAATAAAATGTGATGCCAGCTTCTAGGGGACATGGACAGAGATTGGGGGTTGAGTAATCCATAATAGGGGAGGGGTCTAGAAAGGGGGTTTTATCCATGAGTTTAATTCCCAAATATTTTTCTTGTTTTTAATGCTTTGAGTAAACCTTATGTTTTCCCTTGAGTGTGGAAGAACCCAGTCATTGAATATCTGTAAGAGGGTGGGTGTAATTAGTCACATCCCATAGTTATTGAGGATTAATATGGAGTACAATCAGTGTGGGAGAGAGTGTAATTCAAGAAAATGGAAAAGAGGGGAAAATTTGTATGGGTAGACACAAGGGTTTAGATAGTCATGTTTTTGTAGGGGAAGCAAGCGGAGAACAAGGAAGAAGAGTGTTAGAGCTAGAGAAACAACATAAGGAGAATTCTAGAGCATTTTTGGAGTTCAAGACTAAAGAAGAAAGTTGTCAGGATTACAGAAGAACTGGGTTGTCATGCCTGAAGATTGAACTCATGTGAGAGTTGCACTGCAGTAGCAAGCTTGTTGTTGTTGTTTTCCTAGTATTTTTCCTATCAGTGAGTTCCCCTGAGTTTCCCAGTACTTATATTCTTGGTTACATGTTCTAGAGATACCTTGGTAAACAAATGGGATGTGTGATGGAATGATAGTGAAGGGGCACATTCATTGGGTTGGGCAGGTCAAGAGGAAGAGAGTTGGTGGAAAATCGGGATAGTTGTAGGAGAATTCCAGTGGGTTGTGGGATTTTTTGAGCTGTGAGTGGACAATGAAACACACCCTCTTTTGTAGATTTCTAGCCCCATTTCAAGGGTGACTTCTTTTTGAGATATAGAACAACAAGTCTATGGTTGGGTGGAATATCCATCCCAAGCAACTAGTTTCATAACTCATTTCTGAAATATAATTGTTTTTATGAGTTATTTTATAAGTTTAACTGTTGTGCATTCTACTATGTGGATGAGAATGAATTATGTGTTTCTATGATGAATGTATTAGCTGCATTTGGGGTTAGTTAGCATGTTTTAGTTGTGTTTAAATAATGGTATCATTAATGGTTTAATTTGTGTTTTTTCCGCGAGTAATGGGCCTCAACAAAGTGAGTGTGTTTTTTGTGCATTATTCTTATGTTTTTTAGTAGATGAATGTATCATCTAGAAACACAATCACAAACTTGTCTAGGTATTCTCTTAAAACTCCATTCATCATGAACATGAAAATAGTTGGGGCATTTGATAGCCCAAATGGCACTACCGTGAATTCATAATGCCCATATTTTTTCCTGAATGATGTCTTGTTGATATCTCCTTCCCTTATTCTCACTTAATGATAGTCTGATCTCAAGTCAATCTTAGAAAATATTCTTGAACCTTTCATCTAATAAAATAGATCATCAATCCTTGGAAATCGGTACTTGTTATTTATGGTGACCTTATTCAGTTGTCTGAAATTGATACAGATCCTTAAGGTTCCATATTTATTCTTCATGAAAAGAATCGGGGCATCCCAAGGTGACACACTTGAGCAGATATACCCCTTCTTTAAAAATTCTTCAAGTTTCATCTGCCACTCTTTCAATTCTGGTGTGCCCATTCTATAAGATGTATTGGACATTGGGGTAGCTCCTAACACCAAATTAATAGAGAAATCAATGTCTCTCTTTGGAAGCAGTCCCAGGATTTCCCAAAAAAACATCTTCAAAATCCCATTATACTGATTAGTCTTCAATGCTTGGCATTTTATCTCTGGCTACCTCTTCTATATGGGCTACAAAAATTTGGAATCCCCTCCAGAAACTCTTTTTCAGTTGCATGTATGAAATTTATCTAATAGCTACAGCTCTTGGAATTCCTTGAACCTTGCCTTGTTACCCCTCTTCATCAAGACAAGTGATTGTCTTGTTGTAACAATCTAGGAGAACATGGTGTTTTTCTAACCAATCCATGTCAATTAGACAATCATAAGACCCCAAAGGTATGATGTTCACATCTACCTTTGTGTTGAGTCCATCCATGTCTAGTGGACAATCTTTGAACATTTCACTGATTTTCTCTTAGCCCCTGTGGATAATTGAACTAACCAAGATTTCTTATGCTTACTCCTTTGTAAGTGAAACATTTCAACAATGTTAGAGTTTATGTAACTATGGCTAGCTCCAAAATCAATTAAAATTACTATGGGTTGGTTGTCAATAATACCTTCTATCTCAATCATGGGGGATTAATATTATGCTTGCTCTTTGTCCAAGGCCACATAAATCCTTGGCATATTTACTCCCATGTATACCATTGTTTAAGCCTCCTAAATGTTGTGGAAAGTCCTCATTCTTTCACCTTTGTTAGGGCAGTCCCTATACAAGTGATCTCCCTCATATCCCCAACACTTCATGGGTTGGTGCCTTTGCCTTTTCCCAAAAGAGTCTACCATCCTAGGCTCATTCTTGGCTAACTAACCTTGTTGATTTTCTTGGGAGATATTCCTAAAAAGGGGTGGCTTAAAACCTTTCTATTCCTGCTCCTTCTTACCCTTCATCTTGTCATTCCATGCTTTTTGGAAGACTATCCTCCCTTTACTTTGCTCATAAAGGTGATTTTCTCTCCTTATGGCCTCCTCTAAAGTCCTAGGGTTATCATAATGTATCTTGTCACTGTAGAAGGAAGGTAACCCACTAAGAAATATTTGGATTTGACTTTCTTATCCTTTATGAATTCAACATACTTCATCAGCTCAAATAACCTCTTCTCATATTCATCCGTTGTCATGCTTCCCAACTTGAGTTCAAAGAACTCTTTCATCCTCCTTTCATAGTGATGCTCAGAGAAGTATTTCTTTTGGAAATATCCTTTGAACTACATCCATGAGACTTTCTTCTCATCAAGGTGTTTGGATTGCTTAAGATTATCCCACCACATGGTTTCCTTTCCTTGCAAGTGGTAGGTTGCAATTCTAGTTTCTAACTTGGAGGGGTAATCGTGCAGCTAAAATATTTTGTCATTTCCAACAACCATGATTCAACATCTTCTCCCTTTCTATGCTCTCCATTAAAATTTGGTGGCTTGATTTTCCTAATTTCACCAAGCAAGATGTATGACTCGGGCTTCTTCTCTACCTCTTGACAGGAGACACCTTAGCTTGCACGATCTCTCCTAGTGTATTTCTCTAGAGAATGATGGTTCTTCCTCATACTCCTTGATTTCTTTCCATCCTTGTGATCATCCCTTCTACCATGGGATATGGATGATGCAACTTGTGTAGCACTCACTGCTTGATTTGTGCCAGAGCCTTTATTGGCTTGCCTTTGTGGCATATTTAGACTATGAAGTATCTCTTCTTGAGATTTCATCATCCTTTCATTATCCACTCTATATCTCTTCTCTTCTCTTTGCATGCTTCTTATAGTTAAATCCAACTCCACAGGCTCCCCCCAACCTCTTCTTTCATTAGACTTTGTATCATCATTTCCCATGTTGACATGTAGCCCATTGATTTCATCCTCATGGTTGTAGGACCCTTGGGAATCCTCCATATCTCTAGTTCTCATATGGGAACCAAAAAATTCCCTCACATACCTCGAACTCTGCAAGAAAATGTGTACACATAGAATGGAACCCCTTCTCCTCCTGGTGGCTCAATATTTAACATCGCTCGATAGCCATCTAGGGATACATTTTTTACTTCCTCAACCCTCAATTGTGGTAGGGTTTTGAACCTTATAGAATCTAATTGAAATCCCTCACGTGGCTAGCCCCATATGCATGAGTAATGGGGGATGACGTAGCATATCATCATACTATGGTGGTCAACATGATAGGTCAACTTACGGGAGGCAAAACTTTTGCATACAAACTTCGATTAATGCATAATTTACATTGTTGGAAAGGTCTCAAAGTGTAGAACACAATTAAGGGGCCGTGTACAATTTTAAAACACTAGAACCCAAATAAACACCATTTAATGCCTCAAAATGGCTCCGGAAGGTTTCAAACCTCAACTTTCCAAACTAGGACCTGCCACTAAAATGAACCTACAAGTTGATTCCTCCAATTTTTTCCACTATGAAAGCATGAAGATAGATGAAAATAAATATAACGATCCTATTCAGATCGTAACTCCCCATTTAGGGAGGATTTTGGTCCCCAAAATCCTTACTGAATGAGGAGAGGAAATGTTTCCTCTACCTTCTCCCTGGAGTACCACTTTTCTTTGCCTGGAAGTTGTCCTTTCAACCCAGTCTGCCAAAGGTCATGCTACCCATGTCTTTTAGTTATGGACCACTTCTACAAAATGGTGTCCTCTACTAACTCTGCTTGAGCATCTAGTGTTAAGTCCTCTATGGAAGGTAGGACCTGCTTCTCCTCTTGATCCAACATGGAAGGCTCATAGAGTTTGAGATTCTCCACATTCACTACTGAGTAAATGCAAATGTATGGGAGTAGACTGAGTCTGTAGGCATTATCTCCCACCTTCTCCAATACCTCAAAAGGACCATACTATAGAGCCTTGATCCTCTTACCAAGACCCTATAGCCTTTCCTTCTTCAGTTGTAACTATACTCTAACTCCCACTCTAAATGTTGTCTCTATTTTGTGTTGGTCATGTATAGCCTTGTACTTTTCCCGTGACTTCTTCGGTGTCTCTTATACTTGCAAATGGATTTGCATGATCTTCTCAACATTTTATCTACTTTTAATGCATCTCTTGTGAGGTCCTCCCTTACTCTTCCTTGTTGTCCATATACAACATCTAAGGGTGAAGGTGGAAAATACCCAAATCAAGTTTCAAAAGTTGACTTACCAGTAGAAGTGTGGACTTGTTAGGTAGCTAGAGAGATAGTAGTGGGGGCCCAGAGGGCCCATAGTGATAATAGTGGAGGCCATTCAATGTAAGGTGGACTAGGTCCACTATTATTAAATAAGGCCCACTATGGTAGTTAGATATAATAAATGGGTAGTTAGATATAATAAATGTAAGAGGACTTCTTAGAAGGTTCTACTTCTAGAAGATTCCTCTTCTAGAATGTTCTTAGGTGATGGTAGCACTATATAAAGAGGTTCAAGCAATGTAATGGGAAATGAAGAGAATTATTGTATTTGGAGTGGTAGCTCAATAGGAGGATGCCCCCTCGAAGAGGAAAGTGAACAGGAGAAGATCCCTTCCATAATAGGATCCATTGTATGGTGTTTCCCTACCCTAAGGGTTTGATAGTAATAAAAGAAATTTTTCATATTGTTCTTCTATATCTATTGTGGTGTTTTTGTATTTAGTTATTAGGTACTTAACATGACTTCTCTATTATAAGAGTGTTGTATATATATCAAATTTTCATCCCAAGTATTCATATGCTTCTGATTGTGACCCCTCAAAAGATGCACCAAAGTCTCGTTGACTTCTTTCATCTTCCCATCTTCCTGTGGATGGAATGTTGTAGACCTCTTCAACTTAGTGTCCATATTCTCCCACGTTGTAGTCCAAAATTCATTGATAAATCCGGTATCCCCATCTAAGATGATTCTCCTTGGTATCCCAAAGTGCACCCAGACCTGTTCAAAGAACTTGTTTGTTGCTTTTTTTCCATTGATGGTATTTTTACAAGGCATGAGAATGCACATTTTTTCGAACCTGTCAACTACCACAAATAAATAATCATGTCCCTTCCGCGTGGTTGTTAAAACTCCCATAAGATTCATGGAAATTCTTTCCCAAGGTCGAGTAATGTCTGGTTTATTGTAGCTTACTCTGGGCATGCAAATATTGTAGTGGTTGGTGATCTATGTGGATGATGGTCTCCTTTCCAATTAGATAGTGCTTCCACTTTTTGACAGCTTGTACCAAGGCATAGAGCTCCTTGTCATAGGTAGGGTAGTTGAGAAACACCCCATGAAATACTTCAGAATGATAGTATACCATCCTTCCTCCTTGCATCAAAATTTCTCCCATGGCATACCCACATGCACCTATCTCCACTTCGAAGGGATTCTAAAAGTTTGGTAGCATGAGCACTAGTGCTTGACTGGTCTTTCTTTTCAGTTCATCAAAGGCCTTTTGTTGATTCTTCCTGACGGGAAACTCTTACCATTGGTTGTTATGGTGTGGAGTGGTGTAGCTACCGCTGAAAATGAAGCTATGAACTTCCACAAGTATTGTGTTTCCCCAACAAAACTCCTAACTTCAGTGACATTTGTAGGAACTTGCCATTTCATGATGGATTCCATCTTTGCAAGATCTATCTTGAGCTCCCCTCCACTGATCACATACCCCAAATACACCAAATACTACTAGGAAAACTTGCATTTCTTGATATTGGCCAGATGTTGGTGCTTCTTCAAGGTCTCTAACACCTGAATAAGATGTGAGATGTGCTCCTCCCAGGTATCACTAAAAACCATTATATCATCCAAATAGACAATACTGAATGAAATTACATAATGGTGTAAAACATCATTCATTAGTCTCATAAATATTGTAGGTGCATTGAATAAACCGAATGGAATAACCAACCACTCATATAAACCTTGCCTTGTCTTTAAGGAATTATTCTAGGTATCTTCTTCTTTAACTCGTACATGGTGATATCTTGATTTTAAATCCAACTTAGTGAAGTACTTGGCATGCTGCAGTTGGTCCAACAGATCATCAATCCTAGGCAAAGAGTATCAATTATTTAGTGGAATTTTGTTCAATGTTGTGTAATCGATACACATTCTCCAAGTCCCATCCTTCTTGGGAAAAATTATGATGGGTGACCCACAAGGTAAGGCACTTGGTTGGATCACACCATGTTCCAACAAGTGTCACAACTACTTCTTCACTTCATTCGCTTCTAGACTATACTATCTATATGGCCCAATATTCGGCAATGGGGGGTATAGAAATAATTGTATTTCCTCCTCCACATACCTCTTGGGTGGTATCCCTTTAGGATCTTGAAACAATCCTTTGTATTCTTGTAGAAAATCCTCCACCAATTTTTCTTATCTTTAGTACACCCTTCCAAGATGCCTTCACTCTCATTGACTCATCATCAGACTGATTTTCTCTTAAGAAAAGAAAAACATATTTCTTACTAGAACTAATCAACTTCTTGGTTTGGTTGGCACTTACCAATGAGATCTTTGACTTGCCTTTATGTGTGTTGATGATGTAGGAATTCCCATCCTTGATCAATCGGTACTAGTTTTCTCTCCACATGAATATTACATCCCACATATACATGTAAGGGATTCCAAACACTACTCCAAATACATCAAGGGGTACTACGTCCAATTCCACTTCACCAATGAAATCAACACTTATAGAAAATGTAATCTTACATTGTTTTTCTACCTTTATCTATGCATCCTTGTTTACCCAACCTAATGGATATGGGCTAGGATGATCATGAACCTCCAATCCAAGATTTTTTACCAGATCCACTACTATGAGATTATTCTTTGAACCAAAGTTGAATAGAGCATCTATCTTGGTCTTCCTGAATTCATCTTGATGTGGAAGAACTTGGTCATCTCCTTCTCTTCATGGTGATGAAGGCTACTTAGATTCACCTCCTTCTGCATATATGTGTAGACAATATTTTCATCCACATCTGAGCTACTTTCATCCTGATTGCTCAAATTTGTGGCTAGAAGGTTATTTTTCTTTCTGTCCTTCATCTGATTCTTCGGGTTCAGCTCTGGATGTAGTTTCCAACATTTTTCCTATGTGTGGCCATCAATGTTGCAATGACTGCAATGGTTTTGGGGATATTTACACTGATGTGTAGTGGTTTTTGTCTTCTTATATTTCCCCCTTTCCACTTCTTCTTCCCCTCCTTGGAAGCTTCATGGTCTTGTTATCGCACAGTTTGTAGTTTAGGTCAAAGGCTAAAGGATAGAGATCAAACTGGTGTAACAAGAACCTTCCCCACCCAATGTCACCTCAATGGGGAGGTTCTTTCTGTTTGGGGAGGTTAGCCCAGGGGAGACATCCCCGAAAACTTGGGGTTTGAAGAGGCAGAAGGTATTAAGTCAAGTTTTAGAGTTCCCTCCTCACAGGTTACCACCAGAGTCAAACAGTCTGACTAATCAGCCAATAAATGAAGTGTATGCCCTATTGAAAACACCTGCACGGAACAAAAAAAATAGCAATACAATATATATATATATATATATATATATATATATGCAGGCTATAGCTCAAAGGGTTAGTACTTCAATGATTATCTATTATTTATTCAATAAGCAATGTAAAGTAATAGATACAAGATGAAGTCAACGTTTTGTCAATTAATCATGAAAGAGAATCAATTCATCAATATCTATCAGGATGACTAAGCCTACAGTGTATCCAATCAACAATTTGCTCAATAAATGATTGAAATCATCATTTAATTGCTTATATTCAACTTTTGTTGCGTCAAGATGAGATAACTAACTATAACGTCAGCCCTAATTAGGTTAGTTTGTTAGTTAGGGTTTCAAAATTTAAGGTTTTGAGAAATGTTTTGTACACTAAGACTTCAACGTTGGAGGTCAAATATCAGTGCCTTAGGGTATATGGAGTCAAATAAGAAGAGGGCACAAGGTTTTGAAAGGATGATGACTTAAAGATTGGAGGGAAGGGTTCTAAGGTGCTGCAAAGGCAGTGCCCTAGAATCAAAACCCTAGGGGAAAGAGGCTCACTCCAGTGTTGCTTAAGCAAGGCCTCGTGCTCTTTCCTCCTTCTCTAGGTCAACTTGGCAAAACGGCTAGCATAAATAATAGGTATAAGGGAGAAAATGTTGTAAGGACAAGGCTTTCAAACCCTATAAGATGAAGGCCCTATGTGTAGATAACCTAGGCCTAGGACGTCACCCTATTTCAACCTATAAACTTCAACGCTAGCTCAAAGGAAGAAGAAAGATAAGTGTAGCAAAGGCTAGGCTTAATCCCTTTTCTACAATGGCTGAAAAAA
>JZKD02S1684506.1:62633-84943 GCA_000966675.3 Picea glauca
GCCTTTAGCCCCTTCTTCCCACAGGATAAGGTGTAACCCCACAAATATGTCATCCTAATGTCCGGACTAGGGAATGGAATAGATGAATGGGAGATAATATGTAAAAGTGATAATGTGATGGGAGTGGACGATGGCTCTTCAAAATCCCCCCTGGTAGCTAACCAAAACCTATGGGTACAATCTTACTAGGGTACCCTGTCAATCCCCCAAACCATGGTCAAATGGTTTAATGTAAGATCCAAGCAGTTGTCAGAAATGAAAGGAATCTGATGCATATATCTGAAAGTTATAATGATCAAACATGACACATACCATGATACCTGGACCAATTACCTCATGGAGAAAGAGTCTTCTCTGATGCAAGTCCAAGCCGAAGGTGATGGATGTTGTTGCTGCTGATAGGACAAGTGTGATGAAGAAGAAGAAAGATGGGCCCTCCAGGGCCATGCTTAGGTCTATCCTGCTCTCGGTACTCCATGTCTAGGACATGTGGGCCTCAAAACATGATCTCTTAGTTATCCCATGAAATCAGGGATAATAGGTCCTCTTTCTACTTCAAACCACTTGGTTGCCCCTTATTTTCTCTTATGTTTTCCAGGTAGCGTGCCTGTGCACATGCCTTGTTTACTATCCTTGGCTTGAAGACCATCACCTTCTTTTGTAGATGATTGTGTAAACCCCCCAAACACTTGAGGATTACATCTGGGTTCTTAGGAGAGATACCTAGCATGATGATCATCTTTCTAAACTCAATGGTGTACTCCTATACACTCTACCCCTGCCTCTACCTGAAGTAGTGCCATTGGATCCATTGGTCCTCTACATACCTGATAGGGTAGAATTGGGACTTGATGAGGGTTTTGAAGTCCTCCCACCTAGTTACCAACGGATCATCATCCAACCTAAGTGTTTCTATATGTTTTTTCCACCATGTTAAAGCGTGGCCTTCTAACTTCAACCTTGCAAACGAAATATTCTTCTCTTCATCTATATGGTGAACACTAAAATAAACTTCTTAATGTTGAAACCAATGATTCAGTTTTAATTCATCGATCTCACCTTGGTATGGATTTATGTCCCCTTTTACTTCCATGTTGAATAGGGATTGTGAAGGCTTAACGACACTCAAACTTGGCTGCTCTTTCTCATATTGTTTATGTGACTCCTTTCCTAAGTCTTCATGATCTCTCGATTTCCCCTCCGATCTGATCTCTGAGTTAGATCCTTCATCATCTTCAAATGGTCTGAGATTTCTTACTAGAGCCGCCATGAGGAGGTTCATATTGTGACTGATGTTGGTGACTTGCGCTTCCAACCTCTCAAATCTCTCTTCTACTGGATCTCGAGGGTTGTTATGGAAATACCCGCCTGCCATGGCTAGGGTTTATGCAACTTCTCTTTAAGCCAACTCTTGGATCTTGCAACTTTCCCAAAATACCCAAAATAAAAACCTACAATGATACCAATAGATATGTAATTTGTCGTGGATATTCCATTGGAACAATTCGTCACAACATATATGATAAAGAAAATTGAATTCTACACTATGAAGGTTGAATTATTTTATATTATAGAATATTTAGTTATTGATCTTCTGCTTATGCATGAAATAGATAAAATATAGAAACTAGAGAACAGTAAAATAAAATCACACACCATCCACAAAATGACACAAAGATTTTCTCTGGGAAACCCTTACAAGAGAAAACCCAACTAGAAGGTTAGGTTACTCTGCTCTGTTTTCTCTGGTATGGAAATAATGCAAGTACAAAGGATAAGGCACTCTTTATGGAGTTACCTGAACCCTGTGTCCCATTAGGCTAATAAAAAAAATTAACCCCCTTTGTCGTGCTCTCTAATTTACCACTTCCTAGTTGTTCTTCTCTGCTATGGAACAAAATACAATAACATAGAATGGAACCCCTTCTCCTCCTAGTGACCTGGTATTTAACATAGCTCAGTAGCCATCTAGGAATAAGTTTTTGACTTCCTCAACCCTCAATTTTGGTATGGTTTTGAACCTTCTAGAATCTTCTTGAAATCCCTCACGTGACTAGCCCCATATTCATGAGTAATGGGGGATGATGTGGCATCCTCTCATACCATGGTGATCAACACGATAGTTTAACTTGCAGGAGACATAATTTTTTCATACGAAATCTGATTGATGCATGGTCTACACTGTTGGAAACGTCTCAGAGTGTAGAACACCATCATGTGTATGCCCACCAATTTCAGACTCTATAACTCCAAAAAAATTCATTTAATGCCTCAAAATGGCTCTAGAAGGTTTTGGACCACAATTTTCCAAACTAGGACCAACCACTAAAATGAGCCTGCAAGTTGATTCCTACATTTTTTACACTTTGAAAGAATCTAGATAAATGAAAAAGTGATATAATGATCCTATTCAAATCACTCCATAACAACCGTTATGAGAATTTCTGACTTAAATTTGCTTAGAAATTTGGGGATTTCACTCGGATTTTTACTGTATTCCCCAAATTCGACACAACTCCAACATTGAGATGAAAAATTTACCAACTTCATGCTAATATCAGGACCATACAAGTCTGGGGTTGGAATAGAAGCTTCGATACCAATCTGTAATGTTCCCTAGCCTCTTCGAGGCCCATTACTCATGGAAAACACATGAAATAAAAATTTGTGTATAACATATTTTGTAGCTTACCAACTACAAGAAAACACATAGATTAAACCATTCTTGATACCGTTATTTAAATGTAGCTACAACATTATAACTAAAACAAATGTCACTAACAGATTCATCATAGTAGCATATAATCTGTTCCAATTCACATAGTAGAATGCACAATAGTTAAACTTAGAAAATGACTCAGAAAAACATTAAAAAACACATATCTTTTCAAAAACAATTGTGCAACTAGCTGCTTGGGATGGACGTTCCACCCAACCATAGAGTTATTTTTCTAGATCTCAATAGAAATTCACCCCTGAGCTGGTGCTAGGAATCCAAAAAAATGGCCGTCTCTCATTGTCCACTCATAGCTCAAAAAATCCCACAACCCACTTGCATTCTCCTACAACTATCCTGATTTTCCACCAGCTCTCTTCCTCTCGACTTGCCTAACCCAAGGAATGTACCCCTTCACTGCTCTCATTCCATCAGGTGTCCCATTCATTTATCTGGGTCTCTCTAGCATAGATAACAAAGAATCTCACTACTGGGAAACTCAAGGGAACTAATTGCTAGGAAAACTTCCATGAAAACAACAACAACAAGCTTGTTGTTGTAGTGAAACTCTCACAGGATTTCACTCTTCAGACCTGACAATTTGGTTCTTCTACACGCTTGAAAACATGCTTATTTAGTCATTATCTCCAAAAAAACTCCATAATTCGCCTTCTATTCCTACTCCAACTCCATTGCTCTTCTTCTTTATTCTCTACTTTCTCCCCCCTGCAAAAAAAAAGACTATCTAAATTGTTGTGCCCGCCCATACGAATTTTCCCCTCTTTATTGTTTTCTTGAATTACACTCTCTCCCAAGATGATTGTACTTTAGATCAATCCTCAATAACTATGGCATGTGATTGATTACACCCACCCTCTTACAAATATTCAGTGATTGAGTTCTTCCACACTCAAAGGAAAACATAAGGTTTACTCAAAGCATCAAAAGAGGAAAAAATATTTGGGAATTAAACTCATGGCTAAAACCCCCTTTCTATACCCCTCCCCTCTTGTGGATTACTCAGCCCCCAATCTCTTTCCATGTCCCCTGACAACTGGCATCACATTTTATTTATTAAAGTTCAGAAAATACAATTTGCATATTACATCACTTGGCCATAGCCCCATTCATATATGCATTATCCATTAATTAAATTGGGGATTATAGTGGGGATGTTACAATAAATTATGGTTAATAATATTGTGATAGCCATACAAGTTAGTTAGCTATGGCTATTGAAAATTCCAGCAGTAAACCTGTTGGGTTGTTATATTCTTTGCAGTTAGTCTAGTCGAGGTGGATCGACTAAAAGACGAAGCCGAAGACATCAACAACAAGTCAAAGGTCGAGGTGGTTCGACCGGGTAAAGTTGAATTCAAAGACATCAACAACAAATTGAAGAGGTAAATGTACAAGAGGTCGACGGGTGGGTGTGTGATAACCATTTGAAGACTAACTGGTAAGCTGATTGGGTAGTCCACTGTAACAGAATCCCGAGATTCATGGGATTTGTAGCCAATGATCTACTGGATCTGTAACTATTTTTGGGTTCCTTTTCCTTAGGGATTTTCATACTGTAAAACCTATAGAGAAGGTGTGGTGTAATAATGTAAAAGATGATGAATGGCTAATCGCCAATCAACAATCGTAGAGGTTGTTTTTCATGTAGATGTAATCCAGAATTGGCTACAGGGTTGTTCTTGTGTAAAGAAAGAAGGTATGATGTTCATTGTGGATTAGGTGTGGACCAAGGTTAGGCATGCAACCTTTTATTCTGAATGAACAATACAATAAGAGAGTAGAATGCTCAAGGAATGTTGGTTTTCTTGTTTGGGTTTCCAAGGTAAAATCGTTGTGTACTATGTGTTTTCTATGTCATTTACTTTCTTGTTTAAATCTTTCTTCCTCTCTTCTACTAGGTTTACTGTGGAAGTGTTTCTCATTTCCTAACATGTGGTATCAGAGCTTGGTTTAAAATCCTTGGATTTGAGCTAAACCCTAGGTTTAGTAAGAGTTGCAAGTCTTAAATCTTTAAAGAGTGTGTTTAAAGAATGGCAAGTGGCTCGAGAATAGAGATCGAAAAATTCAATGGCCAGAATTTTGAGCTTTGGAAGCTTAAAATTGAATATCTCCTTGTAGATAGGGAACAATGGACAACATGATGTATAGGTACCATGCCAATGTATGTCGACGGAAGAATGGGAGAAACTCGACAGAACGGCAAGGAGTACAATTCGACTTTGTCTTGTAGATTTGGTACTATTGAATGTCTCAGGTGAAGATTTGGTCAAGAAATTGTGGGACAAGTTGGGAAGCTTGTACCAATCGAAATCCCTAGTAAATAAGTTGTTTCTTAAAAATAAATTGTATCTTCTGAGGATGAGTGAGGGAATTTTGGTGATGGAGCATTTAAATGTGTTTAATACCATTTTAAGTCAATTATCTTATGTGGATATTAAAATCATTGAGGAGAAATGTATTAGCCTATTATGTTCTTTTCCAGACTCCCGGGATAGTTTAGTCATGACTATAGGGAGTAATACAACCACATTAGTGATAGAAAATGTGGTTGCATCTCTACTGTCAGAAGAAATGAGAAGGAATAACATGGAAGGATCGACCAAAGATGCATTAGTGGTGAGAGGTCAACTGATTGATAGAGATAAAGGCAAATTCTCTGGTAGAAATTTTAAGTCGAAGGGTAGATCTAAATACCCTATTCAATTGATGAGAAGATGTTGGAAATGTGGTAAAGTTGAGAATTACAAAAGGGAATGCAAGTCAAAGGAAATGGAAGTCAGTACAGGATCCGAGGAGAAGTAGACGACTGAGATAAAGATGACTCTAGATAAGGGAGGTGATGTGTACCTTGCATCGACTAGTACATAGTCGGATCAAGATGTTTGGTTGATGGAATCAATAGCATCCTATCATATGACACCACATAGAGAATGGTTATGTGAATATGAACGATATGGAGGAGATGTGCTCTAGGGGGACAAATCGACAACCAAATTTTTCAGACGAGGAAGAGTTTGATTGATACTGCAGGATGGGAGGAGTAGAACCCTTCTAGGTGTGGTACACATTTCGAGTTTGGAAAGAAAATTGATATCTATTAGCAAGATTATTGATACATGGGTGCACACTATATTTCAGAAGGTTTCGTGCAAGATGGTCATAGGTGTGATGGTCTTAATGAAAGGAGTTCAGATAGGAACCCTATACAAGTTATTAGGGAATGTTGACTCAACTGGATGCAACAACAATGTTGCTCCTGAAGTCAACTTGACTTCGACTCGACAGGATTCGACTCAGGCTAATTCGATTCAAACCAACTCAACATGTCATCGTAAATTCAACCCGACCATGTTATGGCATGAGAGGATGGGACACATTGGAGAAAAAGGACTTCAAGCTATGCATAACAAATGTATGGTGAAATATTTTCCTGAATGTAATTTAAAAGTCAACTTTTGTGAACATTGTATATATAGAAAACAAAGTTGGGTGAGGTTCCCATCTAGAGCGACAAGGGAAAATGGGATTCTAGAGTTGGTTCATAGTGATGTACTTGGCCCTGTTTCAGTGCCTTCACTTGGTGGATCCATGTATTATGTCTCCTTCATAGATGATTTTTCCAGGAAGACATGGATATATTTCATGAGGAAGAAATCATAGGTTTTCAAGAAACTAAAAGAGTTTAAATCTCTTGTAGAAAACTAGACAGATAAGAAGATTAAGGTGTTGAGAACTAACAACGGTGGTAAATTCCATGGAAAAAAATTTGATTAGTTCTGCAACAAATGTGGCATAGCACGCCAAAATACCACACCATAAACCCCACAACAAAATGGAGTGGTTGAGAGAATGAACATAACATTGATGGACGAGGCAAGGAGCATGCTCATTGGTGTTGGGCTCACACAAGAATTCTGGGCAGAGGCAGTCGACACTACAAAATATATATTGAAGGTGTGTCCTTCATTGACGCTAGTCAACATGACTCCACATGAGGTATGGCTGGGTAATAATCCGTCGGTTTCACATCTTAAAGTATTTGAATGTGATGCATTTGTGCATTTTCCCAAGGAATGTTGGTTTTCATGTTTGGGTTTCCAAGGTAAAATCTCTATGTATTGTGTGTTTTCTTTGTCATTTACTTTATTTTTAAAATATTTCTTCCTCTCTTCTATTAGCTTTAGTGTCGAAGTGTTTCTCATTTCCTAACAAAACCAGTCTTATAACAACAATGAGTATTTTGCAACAACAACAAGCTGAAGTGCTAAGAAATACCACAATTGACCATGAAAAGTATGCATACAACCAATAGAATATTATCCAATTGTTAGAGGTGATTTCTAATTAAGTTAAGCCACCTTTAGATGAATGTATACAACAAATTAATGTAGTTTTAGATAGTTGTAGAAATTTTTTATAACAACTACAAGTAATATTGTGAGTTTATTAGGGTTAGAGTTAGTATATTTAGTAGGATACTGGAGAGTTTTGAGAGAGAGGTTTTATCAATCAATTCACCACAAGAGTTGCTTCAATACTAATGCCTTTCTAAGGCTATGGAGTCTCCAATGCATCCAAGCTTGAAGATTTATCTACTTGAAACCAAGAGGTAGGATCTAAACCCCAAGGTGCAAGCACATTTGGGCCTTATTTTTTAGATATTGAAGAGAAGGATATCTAGGGTGCAAGAACTTTTGGGCCCTAGATATCATTTCTCCCTTCTTGTGGCTTCAACTAGGTCAAAGATCAATTGTCTAGGGATAAAATCCTAAAGTGCCAGCACTTTATGGCTTTAGGGTTCTAACCCTAAAAAGGAAAATTAACCAATTTTAGACAAATAATACCTTGTGAGAGAAAGAAACAACTTATGTTCCTCTCTTAGGGTTTCAATAAACATGACTTATTGCAACAAAATACCAATTTCACCATAAACATCAATAGCATAACAAAGAATTGCATAAATTTACTTACTTGTCCAAGAAACCAAAAGATTTTAACCCTGATTGCAGAAATATCCATCCAAAATCATAAAACCATCCACAAGAGATCCATTCCAAGCATAGCGCATTAGAGAGAAAGACTAGCAACCCCAAAAGGGAAAAAAATTCAAAAGTATCACTTCACAAAATTGTGAGGAAAATATCATGATAAAATGAAAGTGAGGGTTATCCTTTTTATATCAAGCTACCCTAACACAATTGGCCACATAAAGTGTTGCATCCAGGCATTAGGGAGTTGTATCTCGTCTTTTCCATGTCTCTAATTATCTATTGTTACAACGTCCCTGATCTTGGTGAACAATGAGATCAAGGGTACTTACCCAACCTATGGGATTCAATCCCATCTGTGTGCCATCATGACTAAATCTTCTCATACCAACCCCATTTGTCCATTGTCCAAGGTTCCAAGGATGTGAGAGATGATGTCCAAGGGTGGTGAATAACTGGATGAACCACTTATCTCTATCACACGTGCCAAGGTCCTACAATAAAGGCATAATGTTCTAGGTAGAATCCCAAGACGTCCCTCAAAGAACCATGTCAGGGCCATCCAAAACAAACTGAAGTATAAGATAAGGTTAGCCAACATTCATAAGAAACATTAGTCCTTAAAGAATGAAAAGTAAGCTATAACTTAAGATATAATCCATGCAAATAATTCACCTCTATATCCCCTTCAAGCATCACACTATCCCAAGTACCCATGTGAGTTGAAAAGTTTAAGTATGGGAGGGACCTCATCCAACCCTATTAGGTGTGACACTTAGATAGGAAATAAAAGAACCCAGGTAAAGAGATAGCTCCTGAGGGAAGTAGAAAATAAAGAAACCCTTCAAGAGTAAGTGTGAAAGTGATATGATTTTAGGGCTTACTTCATGGCTTATGGTGTCATTCAATCCATTTATATCAGTGCCTTTGTGGAGGGTATGCTTTCCCTTGAGTTACCACATTCTTAGGCGTTGTTTTTTCCAAACCCCCTTTATTTACCATCTTACTAGTCCACTTATCCTATTTGCAAGTCCCCTTTTAAAGGTTTCAAGATATAACATTGATGATGCAGGAGCATCTGCCAAGTAAATATCAAGATTGACCCAAAGGGTCACAAAACATTTACCATGGGAGTTGGTTCCCTAATTTTGTTATTTAAATGTAATAGCTATACATTTCTAGAAGATATCTTCTATTGAATAGTTTAGATTGTTATTAATTTTTTTGTTTGTATGTAGGGATAATTTCGAGTTTTAGGGATTCTTGAGATAGCTCGGGATTTTTTTATTTTGTGAGCTACTAGAAAACTCTAATTTTTATTGGTTATTGTTGTATTGGAAAAGAGTTAGAAAGTGTGTAGAGTGGTGAGATTGTGTGTGTTTTTAGAGGTCCACGAGGTTGAGAAGGAACTATGTATTCATGTTGTAAATTTTATTCATTATGTTGTCTAAATAAAAGATCTGTGTTTGTGAATTTCTTCTTTCCAATTGAGCGTGATTGAATTCAGTGTATTCATTTTGGAATAGAGTGGTAGACTATCATATATTGCATGGGATCAAAGGAAGAATCACGAGTTGATTTAGAGTTTTTCTTTGTGAAATCTGGGAGAAATAAAACTCTAGAAAACGACGACTGAGATTAGATATGAGAGAAGAGCTCACCAAATCGACCACTCATATTGATAAACTATCGGACCCCAAAAGAATAGATTGTTTATGTGTTTCAAATATTCATATTGGAGCCTTCTATCTCGACTCCGACACTAATAACCCGAGAGTGAGATCCAGTCGTTCATCGGATAGGAATTTCGAGGGATATCCATCGTCGATCAACCCGTAACCACGGTTTGTCAATATCACTCCAATGACAAATAAATACCGCTCATCAATACATATCTAAATCCAATCCACACCATCCACCGAAGAAGTCGTTTTGGAGCTTGATCTAGCACGTCGAAGTGAAGGTATCGAAGAATATTTCATTTCCTTGATTGATGTGTGACAGATCTATTCATTTGTTTTGAAAGGTGATCAATGGTGAAGATTTCATGTTAATTGACTCTAAAAAGAGATCAACGTCGTCCATCAAGAAAGAAACCAAATTTCACGATCTATTGCAGTTCGACCCCACATAAATTTCGAGATCCAGATATGACCATTTTTTTCAACAACGATCTACGATCACGATCAAGGGTTGTTCAAAATTCGACAAGGATCATTCAAAGTACTAACTCCAACCACTCGAAACTCTACTCTAAATATATGATCATCAATTAAATATTGGATCGATGGCTATGGAGAGTTTCACTCTTGTAATCTAGTCGTGGGTTAATAAGTTAGATCCTATGACATTTGCAAAGGAAATAACCCATGGATCTGGTACTTGGTCATGTGGAAGGAAAAACGGGCTTAACGCCCAACATAACCTGTGAATTGTCCACTAAGTTTGTCTGTGAATACTGTTGCAGTCCAGGTGATTGAATACAGAGATCAATCTGAGGCAGCAAGATTGAAGATTCACTAACATAGATCAAATTATAGTCTCTATTATGTGGGTTTGAATTCATAAGGCTATGATTTTTTGTATCAAAGCAGTAGAGTAAGTTGTCTTCATCATTCATGCCGCCCAGAAGAGGTAGGCCAACAAATGTGGCAGTTACAGAGATGAAAAATGAATTGAGGAGAGTCCAGGCTAGAATGGAATCCATGGAAGCAGTTCAACAACGAGAACCTGACATCGGTGATGTCAATGAAGGTGAAGACACTAGCTATAAAGAAGAAGAAGAAGCACTAGGAGGAGAAACAACCAAAGAAAAATTATTGAGGTTGGTTATAAAGGTAGGAGCCAAACCAAAAATGGAGGTCCCAATGTATGAGGGAAACCTAAATGTAGAGGAATTGCTTGATTGGATCAATGCAATGGACAAATACTTTGACTATGAGGACATAGATGAAGAAAATAAGGTTAAGCATGATGTGACTAGGATGAAATGACATACAGCCTTATGGTGGGATGAGTTGTAGGCTAACAGAAGGAAGAAAGGAAAAGGAAAAATGAGGAGTTCAAACATGATGGTGGCTAAATTTAAAGCCAAGTTTATGCCCATAGATTATCAATTGAACCTGTGATCCAGATTTTATAAGAAGAAAAAAATGAATACTGATTATTATTATGCTTAACACAGAATAACAAAGATACAGTAAATTGGATTTTATTCAATAAGAAAATATGTTGAAACTGTAAAATGCGATGGAAAACAAGCTTGTTGGAATGGTGGCGGCTTATCTCTAAGAAGAGATGTGATGGTTGCGCTCATTCACAAGAAGATGAGTAAAATGAGGCTCTGAAATCCTTTTTACAATAAACATGAATGTCAAAACCCTAGACATCCAAAAACCTAACCCTAGGAGATGAAGTGCCAAAATTCATGTGAGCCTCGTTGGGGTAAGCTAGTACATCAACTTCCCGAGGTCGTAACTTTTGCATATGATCTTTGTTTTAGGTGCACGATAGCCCATTGGAAATTTATATCCGAGCATTGCACATGTTGTCATCAAACTCTGACTCTGTCTATATTTTGACTGTGGAGATCCCTAAAAACGTTGTTTAGGGCCTCAAAAATGGCTCGGAAGTTGAGGACCCGGAAACTAGGAAAAAATGGCCAAACTAGAAAACTACCAAAATGAAATAGTTGGAATAGGTGGGAGGCGACCAAAATCAATATGGATCATTAATACCCCCTTAGGAATCAATGGTCTCTATTTCATTGAGTTCCCCCATCATATGAGGAAATTTCAGCTAAATTTGGCCTTGGGTGAGCCACTTGCCTTGGTGCAGGAGTTCCCCTACTTTGACAACTCGATAAAGATGGATCCTTTGTTTTCAAGTACCCTTGACCCGTGTGTCCACAATATGATCACTGGAATCTTGTTCCATGCAATCAGATTTGAGCTCTATTGGTGTCAACTCTTTTGTTATCTCTGAGGTCTCCAATAATGGTGGGAAATATGGTTGAAGGAGAGCCACGTTGAACACTGGGTGTAGGCCAAGGAAAGGGGGAATGTTGAGCTCAAAAGCATTGTCACCCACAACCTTGGTGATGGTGTAAGGTCCATAATGGAGTGGGTGAAGCTTCATATGGGGCCATGTAAGGCATTCTTTCTACAAGTGAAACAAAACTTTGTCTCCCACCTTAAACTTATGTGGCACCCGGTGTTGATCATGGCGTTGTTTTTACTCGGCATTGGACTTCTATAAAATATCATGAACTTGTTGGAAGATGTGATGGATCTCTCAATGAACTGAGTGGATTTTTCAACTTCAATTGGATCAGGGGACGAGTTGGTCGGGGTGGCTGCAAGGGGTAGTGCAACATCCATGGGCCCTAATCGTTGGAATCCCAACCCCACCTGAAAGGGGTTATGGTCGGTTGAGATATGGAGGGCTTGGTTGTAGCTATGCTGAACATAGAGATGACTCTCATCCCATATCCAAGGGTTCTTGGAATCATATATGCCCAAGATATACATGATCATTTGATTGACAACCTCAGTTTGGCCATCTTTCTGGGGGTGGAAGGCAGTGGATTTGGTGAGTTTGGTGTCCAGCAGTGACTCGAGGCTCGACCAGAATGTGCTAAGGAACTGACTGTCCCGATATGAGACAATGGTTTGTGGGATTCCAAAATGTACCCATACTCATTCAAAGAAGAGCTTGGCAGTGGCCTCTGTTGTGATGCTCTTCTTGCAGGAGGCCATAATTGCCATCTTGGAAAAGCGATCAACAACAACAAAAACACAGTCATTTCCCCTCTTGGTGGATGGAAAGCTTGACATGTAGTCCATTGAGATGGATTCCCATGGTCTGTCAGGAGTAGGAAGAGGGGCATACAAGCCATGTTTCTTAGTGGTCGGTTTGGAAAGAGCACAAGAAGTGTAGGACCTAATATACTTGCCAACATCCTATCGAAGTTTCGACGAGTAGAAATGTTTCTGCAACACTGCCACTATATTTTTAATGCCAAAGTGTCATGCCACCTGACTGTAGTGGGCTTCGTAAATTAGCTTCGCTCGCTCACTTGATGGAATGCATAGATGGCCCAGATGGCACAACAACTCATCCTGAAGATGGAAATTAGTGACAACTGAGTTTTCACCCAACATTTGGTAGGTGGTAGAGAAGTTAGGGTCTGTCTCATAGAGGTGGGACCATCGATAGGTCTCGTGGTTGCAAGAGTATAGCACCACAGTGAGTGTCGCAATTGGAGGTCAGTTGAGGCAATCAATGACTTGGTTGGTACTTCATGTTTTATACTTGATGTTGAGGTGGACCTATTGAAAGTATGTGGACCACTTCTAATGGCAGTCAATCTGCAATTTTCTTTGTGGTTTCATGAACTACAGTGGCTTATGATCAGTGTGGATGATTGTCTCCTTCCCAAGAATATAATGTCTCCACTAGTTTCAGGCTTGAAGAATGGAGTACATTTATTTGTCATAAGTAGGGTACTTACGAACATCATCTGATAGTGTCTCACTATGATAGGACATAGGGTGGTTGTGCTGAGTGAGAACGATTCCCACAGCATAGTCTGAAGCATCTGTCTCACTCTCAAAGGGATGTTGCAGGTCCGATAATGAAAGTAATGGGGATATGTGCACAATTGATGTTTCAAATCATCGAACGCTTGTTGTTGGTACGTGCCCCAAACAACTTTTTCCTTACCACCACCCCTGATTACTTGGCTGAGGGCCCATGCAATATGGGAGAATCCCAACATGAACTTGTGATATAAATTGGCAAGGCCCAAGAAGCTCTGAAGCTCAATGAGTGTGGTTGGGACTGGCCAGTCACGGATGACCTGGATCTTGGATGGATCCACATTCACACCATGTTGGTCAATGATGTATCCTAGGTAATGGAGCATGTCCATGCCGAAAGAGCATTTTTCCAATTTGGCATATAGCTTGTGTTGTCGCAGGGTGTGCAAAATCTATTGCATATGTTGCAAGTGTTCCACTAAAGTCTTGTTGTAGATGTGTTTTTCATCTAGATAAACGAATACAAAAGTATTGGTGAAAGGTATTAGGATATTTTACATCATCCTCATGAAATTTGTTGGATCATTTGTCAAACCAAAGGGCATGACCAACCATTCAAACAAACCTTCCTTTCACTTGAAGGCGGTCTTCCATACATCTGTCTATTCTATTAAGACCTGGTGGTAGCTAGAATTCAGATCAATACTACTCAAGTATATGGCCCCTGTGAGATGATCAAGGAGGTCTTCGATTCATGGAATCGGGTCCGGTTCCGGACTGTGATTTTATTCAAGGCCCGGTAATCAATGCAGAGTCTCCAAGTCTCGTCTTTCTTTTGCAACATCATGATTGGGCTCCCACAAAGCGATGAGCTAGGATGAATGTGTCCCTTGTGGAGAATTTCTCAGTTCTGTTTCTTGATCTCCTCATTCTCTAACAAAGAGAGGTGGTAGACTGGTCCTTTGGGTAGTGGTGCATCGAGGGTCAAATCGATGGTATGCTTGGCATGACAGTGTAGAGGTACCCTGGTAGGTGAGGAGAAGATTTCTGAGTATTCTTCCAAGACCTTATCCACTTGCTTCTCATGTGTGGAGAGGTCGACCGTGAAGGCCCTAGATGTGGTTACGATCTTTCACTCACTCTGAGAGAGAATCACGAAGAAGACAAACTTCCTGGTTTGAGAGATGACCTTCATGCATTGCTTGGAAAAGATCAAGGAAATAACACAAGGTGGGACTGCCTCGGGTATCCTGTATAAATTCCTGTCCAAAGTAATAATAACATTGTGAGGCATAGACTTATATACAACATGACATTTCCATAAATAAGGTTGGCCCAAAAGAACTTTACAAACTTAGAGAGGAGCAACATCACACAATACCTCATCTTTGAAGGGTTTGATGTCATAGGACAGGAGACACTATTGGTTGATGCAGAGATCACTTCCTTGGTAGAGCCATCCAATGGTGTAGGGTTGTGGGTGTGGTGTTGTCGACAGGGATAGTCGCTCGATGACCTCTGCTGAGATGAGGTTCTTTTGGCTACCGCTATCAACGATGAAGTGCAGCGGGGTGCCTTTAACCCACATCTGTGAATGGAAAATGCACTCGCCTTCCTCTGGATCGTCTGGTTCACCGAGTTGGAGCTTGGTGGTAGAAATGGTGGCACTAGGTTCCACATCAATGATCCATCTCCCCCTTTCTAGGTCTGACTCATAGTATTTCACCTCAGCCACTAGTGACTGCTTTGAGTGGCAATCAACAGTGTTATACCAGGGGCTCTTATGGAAGTCGCACCACTTCTCGATATCTTTCTTTATCTTTCACTTGTCCTTATTTTCTTGTGGATTGGAATGGTTGTCCTAAGGTTGTCCATATTTTCTCTATCCTTTGTTCTGCGGGTTGGGGCCACCCTTTCCTTGATTTTGATGTGAGGGGTTCCCAGGCCCAAATTGTCTTTCTTTTTTTTAAGCTTCTGCTCGATTTTGACGACATATCGATAGGTCACACCCAAGGAAGATATGTCTAGAAACTGCATTTTATCCTAGATTTATCTATGCAGACCACCGCAATACTTGAGCACTAGATGTCGCTCAGAATATTTGATACCCAACTTGGTGTGCAAGGCATGGAAGATATTTGTGAACTCTGGTACTGCTTGGTCTCTTTCCTACCACAGTGTGGTCTATTTTGTATACAAGTCATCATAACTTCAGATAGGGTAGTATTATTCCTTAATAACATCCCTTAAGGACTCCCAGGTGACTGCGACTGCAAATAATGAGGGTTCCTCTGTTTCCTTTTGTTCACAGAAAGTTTCCCACCAATATTTGATATGGGGAACGACTTTGAGGAGCGCAAAATTACTATTTTATCTATTTGAAATGTTATGGACAGAAAAATACTCTTCTAGTAGATTCAACCATTTGTCTACAACATCTGTGTCTATCTAACCTTCAAATATAGGAATATCAAAGTTTATTTTTACCTTGATAGGGGTGGCGCCTCCGCTCGAGGAAGATGTGTCGCCTGTTGGTAGTTGTCGAAGGATTTGCGCAAAACTATTCGTCATCTTGTTCCTCTGTTGCATGAGGGCTTCCTTGAGCAACATTTTGAAAGGATCTCTTGTCCCGTCGTCTTTCTTTTCTGTCACCATGAGAGGTCTCTTGGGCATGCGAGAGATTTTTTCCTCAAGAGAAGCAAGATCAAGACCCAATTCTTTGTACCCTAACCTCATCGGGGACATGCATTAAGAACGATAAGGAGAAGAACACTTTGATACCATTGGTCCAGATTTTATGAGCATAAAGAAATGAATACAGATTATTATTATGCTTAACACAGAATAAAAGAGATATCGTAAAATTGGCTTCTATTCAATAAGGAAATATGTTGAAACTGTAAAATGAAGTGGAGTAAGGTCCATAATGGAGTGGGTGAAGCTTTCGATGGGGCCCTGTAAGGAGTTCTTTCTTAACTGCAACCAAACTTTGTCTCCCACCTAACACTTATGTGGCACTCAGTGTTGATCATGGCGTTTCTTGTACTTGGCATTGGACTTTTATAAAATATCCTAAACCTGTTGGCGGATGTGATGGATCCTCTCAATGAACCGGGTGTATTTTTTAGCTTCAATTGGAGTAGGGATGATTCGGCTAGGGTGGACGCAAGGGGTAGTGCAACATCCATGGGCCCCAATGGTTGGAATCCCAACCCCACTTGAAAGGGGTTATGGTCAGTTGAGCTATGTAGAGCTCGGTTATAGCTATGTTGAACATATGGAAGACTTCCATCCCATGTGTGGGGGTGCTTGGAATTGTACATGCGCAGGATATTCGCAATCATCCGATTGATGACCTCAGTTTGGCCATCTGTCTAGGGGTGGAAGCCAGTGGATTTGGTGAGTTTGGTGTCTAGCTGTGACCAGATGCTCGACTAGAATTTTTTGAGGAATGGACTATCCAAATCGGAGAAAATGGTTTGTGGGATTCCAAAATTTACCCATACTCGTTCAAAGAAGAGCTTGGCAGTGGACTTTGCTATGATTCTTGTCTTGGAGGCAGCCATAATCGCCATCTTGGAAAAGCGATCAACAACCAAAAAAAATAGTTATTTCCCCTCTTGGTGGATGAAAGGCCCAATATGTAGTCCATTCAGATGGATTCCCATGGCCTGTCACGAGTAGGCAGAGGGGTGTACAATCTCTATTTCTTAGTGGTCGGTTTGGAGATAGCACAGGCAGTGCAGGACCTAATTTACTTGTTGACATCATGTCACAGTTTCGACCAGTAGAAATGTTTATGTAGCATTGCCACTGTCTTTTTGTTGCCGAAGTGTCATGGAACCTGACTGTAGTGGGCTTACTAAATCATATTCTCTCACTCAATCGCTTGATGGAACATAGAGATGGCCCAGATGGCACAACAACCCGTCCTGAAGGTGGAAATTAGCGACAATTGATTTTGCGCCCAACATTTGGTAGGTGGTGGTGAAGTCAGGGTCTGTCTCATAGAGGTGGGCCATTTAGAGGTCTCGTGGTTGCAAGAGTCTAGCACCGTGTTGAGTGTTGCGACTGGAGGTCGGTTGAGGAAATCAACGACTTGGTTGGTACTTCATGTTTTATACTTGATGTTGAGGTGGAATTGTTGCAAGTATGTGGACCACTTCTGATGGCGGTCATTCTGCAATTTTCCTTGTGTTTTCATGAACTGCAGTGGCTTATGATCAGTGTGGATGACATTTAGAATGTAATGTATCCACTAGTGGCAGGCTTGCACAATGGATTACATTTCTTTTGTGTAAGTAGGGTACTTATGGACAACATATGATAGTTTTTCACTATGATAGGCCACAGGGTGGTTGTGCTGAGTGAGAATGACGCCCACAACATAGTATGAAGCATCTTTCTTGATCTCAAAGGGTTGTTGCAGGTCCAATAATAAAAGTACTGGGGTTGAGCACAAGCATTGCTTCAAATCATCAAACGCTTGTTGTTGGGACAGGCCCCACATAATTTTTTCCTTACCACCACCCACAATTACTTGGCTAAGGGCCCATGCAATATGGGAGAATCCCAACACAAACCTGTCATAGAAATTGGCAAGGCCCAAGAAGATCTGAAGCTCAATGAGTGTGGTTGGGGCTGTTCAGTCACAGATGGCCTATATCTTGGCTAGATCCACATGCACAACATGTTGATCAATGATGTAACCTAGGTAATGGACCCTGTCCATGCCGAAGGAGAATTTTTCCAAGTTGGCATAAAGATTGTGCTGTCACAGCGTGTGAAAAACCCGTTGAATATGATGCAAATGTTCCACCAAAGTCTTGTTGTAGATGAGGATGTCATCCAGATAAACCACTACAAAATTATTGGTGAAAGGTCACAGGATATCGTCCATCAACCTCGTGAAATTTTTTGGAGCATTTTTCAAACCAAAGGGCATGACCAGCCATTCAAAAAGACCTTCTTTTGACTTGAAAGCAGTCTTCCATACATCTGTCTATTCTATTAGGAACTGGTGGTAGCCAAAATTTAGATCAATCTTACTAAATTATTTGTCTCCCATGAGCTTATCAAGGAGGTCGTTGATTCAAGGAATCGGGTATTGGTTCCAAACTGTGATTTTATTCAAGGCCTGATAATCAATTCAGATTTGTCAGGTTCCATCTTTCTTATGCACCAGCACGATTGGGCTCCCATAAGGGGATGAGTTGGGATGGATGTGCCCCTTGTAGAGAATTTCTTGGATCTGATGCTTAATCTCCTCATTTTCTAATAGAGAGCGTCGATAGACTGGCCCATTGGGTAGTGGTGCAACGGGGGTCATATCGATGGGATGCTTGACTTGAGAGTGCAGAGGTACCCTGGTAGGTGAGGAGAAGATATCTGAGTATTCTTCCATGACCTTATCCACTTGCTTTTGTTGTGTGGAGAGGTCAGTCACAGAGGCCCTAGATGTAGCTGCGATCTTTCACTTCTTCTGAGATCGAATCACAAAGAAGACAAACTTACCAGTCTAAGAGATGACCTTCTTGCATTGTTTGGAAGAGATCAAGGAAATAGCACTAGGTGGGAATACCTTAGGTATCCTCTACAATTTCCTATCCAAAGAAATAATAACACTACAAGGCCTAGACTCATATACAACATGAAGTTTCCATAAAAAAGGTTGGCCCAAAAGAACATTACAAAATTCGAGAGGAGAAACATCACACAATACCTCATCTCTAAAGGGCTTGATTTTGTACAGTAGGTGGCACTATTGACTTATGCGGAGATCGCTTCCTTGGTGGGTCCATCCAATGGTGTAGGGATGCAGGTGCGATGTTTTTGGAAGGGATAGTTACTTGATGACCTCTGCTGAGATGAGGTTCTTTTGGCTGCCGCTATCAACGATGAAGTGCAACGAGGTGCCTTTCACCCACATCTATGAATGAAAATGGTGCTCACCTTCCTCTTACTCATCTAGTTCATTAGAATAGAACTTTGTGGTAGCAACGGTGGCACTGGGTTCTGCGTCAATGATCTGTCTCCCCCTTTTTGGTTCTGAATCAAAGTCGGAAACCACATCTAATTCAGAGGCTTTCACCTCAGCCATCAACGGCTGCTTTGAGCGGAAATCAACAATGTTACTACATGGTCTCTTAAGGAAGTTTCACCACTTCCCGTTATCTTTCTTTGTCTTTATGGTGTTCTTCTTTGCTTGCAGTTTGGACTGGTTTTCCTGAGGTTTTCCATATTTACTTTGTCCTTTGTTCTACGGGTTGGGGCTGCCCTTTCCTTGTTTTTGTTGTGAGGGGTTCCTAGGCCCAAATTGTTGCATCTTTTGTTTAAGCTTTAGCTCTATTTTGACAGTATATCGATAGGCCGCGCCCAAGGACGAGATGTCCAGAAAATACATTTCGGCTTGGATGTATCTATGCATACCACTGTGATACTTGAGCACCAGATGTCACTCAAAATATTTGATACCCAGCTTGGTGCGCAAGGTATGGAAGATATTGTTGAACTCTGGCACTGGTTGGTCTATTTCCTGCCTCAGTGTGGTCCATTTTGTATATAGGTCGTCATAACTTTAGACAAGGTAGTATTGTTCCTTAATATCATCCCTGAAGGATTCCCAGGTGAATGGGAATGTAAATAATGAGGATTCCTTTGTTTCCTTTTGTTCACAGAAATTTTCCCACCAATATTTGACATGGGGAATGGATTTAAGGAGCGCAAAAGTAATTTTTTATCTATTTGAAAAGTTATGGATAGAAAAAATACCCTTCTAGTAGATTCAACCATTTTTCTACAGCATATGTGTCTATCTGACCTTCAAATATAGGAATATCAAAGTTGATATGTACCTTGAAGGGGGTGGTGCCTCCACTCGATGAAGATGTGTCTCCTGTTGGTATCCACTGAAGGATTTGTGCAAAACTATCCATCATCTCATTCCTCTGTTGCGTGAGGGCTTCCTCGAGCAAAACTTTGGAAGGATCTAATGTCCCTTCATCTTTATTTTCTCCCGCCATGATAGGTCGCTTGGGCGTGCGAGAGATTTTTTCCTTAAGAGAAACAAGCTTGAGACCCAATTATTTGTACCATGACCTCGTTAGGGACATGCATTTAGAATGACAAGGATCATACCACTCTGATACCACTGATTCGGATTTTATGAGCAGAATAATGAATACAAATTATTATTATGCTTAACACAGAATAACTGAGATACAGTAAAATTGGCTTCTATTCAATAAGGAAATATTTTGAAACTGTAAAATAAAGCGGAAAACAAGCTTGCTCGAATGGTGGTAGTTTATCTCTGAGAAGAGATGTGACGGTTGCACTCATTCACAATAAGATGATTACAATGAGGCTCTGAAGGCCTTTTTACAATAAACATGAATGCCAAAATCATAGACATACAAAAACCTAACCCTGAGAGACAAAGTGCCAAAATTCATGTGGTCCCCGTTGGGGTAATGATGCAGACCCTCACTCTCTCCTTAGGGATGTGCGACCTCCCAGTCTAGTATCATTCCAAAACTGCAGTGAGATCGACTCTTAGGGCCCCTACTGGACCCCCAAACAAGTTTTCACAGGACCCTTTCTTCCTAAGGAGCGGGTTCTATGAAACCTGCGGGCTTCTACTAAGCCCATGTTCCCTTTTAAATATCTGAATAACAGGCACTAGCTCCTTTTCTAGGCCCCTCTTTCTTCATATGACCTCGGGCTCTGACCCGGGGCTAACCTCAAAAGGCGCTTCAGAGCTTTGGGCTTTGGGTGTTCTTGCCTCACGTTATGCCCAATTCTTCCGGAGACACAATCCTATGAAATCGCAGAAACGGGATCAACGATCCTTGTTCCTCACCGAGATCTATGACTCAGTCTCTTCCTTTGATATTTTGGGCTTCAGCCAAATCTGCATGCACAGTCCACAAAACTTCTGAAGTGGCTTTCTCTAATGATCCCAAGCCATTATGCAAGGATCATCACGATTTTGGTGTATTTTTTAAAACTTTTACTGAGTGAGGTATTTCTTCAAACAGTTTGTTGATCCATTTGTTTAGATGTGTTTATATGTGTGTATGCAACAAATAACAGAAAGAGATAACCATGGAACATACCTCAACCATATGCAATAAGATAGACAAGCCAAAACATCTCAATTCTTCTTTATTCATAACATAGAAGAACCTGCTACAATGGAGATGTCGATCTAGAATGCTCAATAGATGACCAAGATGATAGACAATAGATAACAAGTATGAGCTGCTACAAAATGCTCCCGCTGATACAAAACAAGCCTCCAAAGGCTGGATAAGAGATGAAGACCAATGCCAAGTGCCAAACCCCTCAAGCTGGAAGATGCCATGCTCTGCTGGATAACTGAAGCTCATCAACAATTCAGCCCTGGTGCCAAAGATGTCCAATCATCTCAAGAAAGGTGTCAAACAGTATATCGGGTGATGGTAAGAATAACCCAGGTGCCCGAATCTCCAAGATCCCTCTCAATCTCTGTAGATCTGAAATCCCCTACTGAATGGTGCGTCCCACTGGATGACTGAAGCCCTAGATAATTCGACCTTGTTGAAGGAGGCCTCCAAATGCTCTGAAACTCCCCATGAATATATATCGGGCCACTGCAAGTCACTAGGTGAAGTCTCAAGGTCAGATTTGAAGTGTAACCCCTCCAAACGGACTAGATCTGGATCTCAAAAACGCCCTCCTTCTCTTCAATTCGTCCCACTGCTCAAGAAATAATTTGAGCCATAAAACTATCTCATAAAGAACTAGATCTGATGTCCAAGGCCCTGCAATGAAAACCCAAGTGATAGAATCCTCAACGACCCAACCAATCTCCTACAGTGAATCCCTCTCCAAAGATGGTGTGCCCCTCTTGCTGGAAACCCTCAACTGGTGTGCCCTCTCTCTATCTTCACATGAAACTGATGTAGAATCCTCCTACAACTGAGTAGATCTGGAACTAGAATGGTGTGGGAGATTATTGCATCTCCGAGACCAAGCTTGGGACAAGATAGGTGGAATCTTTCA
>JZKD02S1684506.1:89988-100315 GCA_000966675.3 Picea glauca
CTCCTCCCGATTCCAATGAGCTATTACACTGAGAGGTTCCTCCAAGTAATGTGCCCAAAATGACCTCTTAAGTGAATTCCATTGACTTGTAGCTTAAAATAGTCAAAATCATGGAAATCGTCGGAATGCAACGAAACCAAATTCAACCTATGCGGAATGGATCATAATGATGGAATATGATTATCAATGCAAGATGGACCCCACAATGCCTCTCAAATACCCCTGTACTCACTATAACATCCCTCAAGCTACTCTGGTCATCATAAATCTCTACACTGTGATGATGTCCCAAAGTGGGGACATTACACTTTCTAACGGAGTGAACCTCTGTCCTCCACATGTCCCCTTTACAATCAACGATCCACACTCTCCTTTGGGATCAACAACCCATATTAACTTTGGGCTCCGAAGCTTCGGTGAATTCTGAACAACCACCACAACAATCCTCTGGAGTGACAAACCTCCGAAGTACGCGATCTGCTGACACCTGTCCAATTCTAATGGACGGATCAGATGAACTTCGATGCTCCGGCCCTCGAGAGTTGTCACTCCACCCTTTCTGCTTTCCTCCAGAGTGTATGAACTCCAAAGTGAGGGATCCTCTGACACATGTCCCCCTTCTCCAATAGTTGAGATGAACTCCAACGCTCCGATCTTAGGGATTTCTTACTCCACCCAGCTCACTTTTCTCCAGAGTGTCTTTCCTTCGAAGTGACATATCTTCTACCACACGTCCCCTTTCAATGGATGACTGAGATGAATTCGGGACTCCGGCCTTCAGGAATCCTCGCACACCTCACACTCCAATTTCTCTGAAGTGCTCCTGCTCTAGAGTGCAAGATCTGATGACACATAAGACTTTGGCTTGGACGCCTCATATCTGCTTCGGCTCCCAGCTCTTTAGGAGTTTTTACCCCTTCTATACTCTCTTCTATGGGATGCAGGATCTCCTGCCACGTGTCTCCAACTAACGAACGACTGATATCTTCTATGACACTTCGGGCTTTGGGGATTTTCGAAGCACCTCACTTCATTTCCTCTGGAGTGCCTCTCCTCCGGAGTTAATGATCAACTACCATGTGCCTTCCTACACCAACGGCTAGGATCTATTTCATCACTTCGAGACTTCGACAACTCTACAACCACCTCGTTGAAATCTCTCGGAGTGCAATTCCTTCGGAGTCTTAGATATCACTCCACGTGTCCCTCCCTAGCACTAATGGCTAGGATGAGCTCTGGGCTTCGGAGATTCAGCGATTTCACTCGTTGCTCACCTGAAATATTTCGGAGTGCCTCTACTCCGGACTTTCGGATCTTATGCCACATGTCCCTCTAGATGATGGATGGTCCCGATCCACTTCGAAAATTCGAGACTTCGGCGAGTCCGCTCTCTTGTGCACTTAAAGAGATTAAAAATCGTGCACTTACCTAGATCCAACGACTGTTGGTCCGTCGCGCTCAGATCCAATGGTTGGGATATTCTCCTCCTCTACATGCTCCTTCTGATATCTGGAAGTAGGATTCAACGGTCCAGATATCTTCTTGTAGCTTGATCCAACCGCTGATGTCTCTCCTCCTCCTGAGCTTATGCTTTTTCCCGAATTGGAAGAATTTGTAAGTATTCAAAGGTTTCAACCTTTGAATCTTCTCCTGCGAGCCCGACTACTTGGGTCTCATCTTCACTTCTAAAATCCTATCTCTCTTTGAGCTTCCAGAAACTTAAATCAAGTTCCCTCTCCTACACACACCCTGCACTATCTCTTCTGAGCTTGTGAACTTACTCAGAATTCCAAAGGGTCTCGTCCTCAGCTTCCTTCAAGGGACTTTCTGGTGCCCTCCTGGAACACTCTGCGCTCTTCCTCTTGAGCTTCTAAACTTTGAGTAAGTTCACACTGCGTGAATTCCACGTTGTCTCTCCTAAGCTATTGAACTTGAAACAGTTCACCCTTGTGCACTCCTTGTGCTCGATTGAGCCTTCATAAGATGTCTTTCAACACTTTGTCTAAGTGTTGGCCTGGTGCACTCCTTGAACAGGTATTCCTCCTGGATCCTGATCTCTTTCAGGTTCCATAATGCACTCCTTGAATTCTCTCAATGCAAACTTGCATAGCTCTTCCCGAGAGTGTTCAGTAACTCTGGTTCTGATCGATTTCCTCCAACACTTCAGAATGTGTTGGTTCAGTGCACTCTTTGCACCCGCTTAGAACACTCCCTGCTGATATTTTCCTTCAGAGTGTTCAACAACTCTAAGGTATTTTATCCTTCAACATATTTCCAAAGTATTTAGTTACTACAGGGTGTCCTCCCTTATACTCTCCTCTCTAAACTCAAAACAAAGTTCTCTGATGCACACCTTGCACCCACTCAATGGCCACCTAGAAGAGATCTAAAGAGTATTCAACAACTTTATCTTATGCACCTTCTCTGCACAGTTTCCCCTCCAAGGTGTTCAGTAACCTTGAGGCTCCTCCTGAGTTTGAGACTATCCTAGTGTTCCCACCTAGTTGTTCTCCTCTGAATTCGAAGTAGAATTCAGATGCGCACTCCTTGCGTTGGATCACAGAGTTCTCAATACTTTGTCATGCACTCCTTACACTTAGCATAAAAGAACCCAGAATAAGCCACCAAACTCAAAGAATCCTATCACATACATCTACAACATTTAAACACACATTGACAACATTCATAAACATACACAAACACACACACAGAATCTTATGCAGGAAAAACTGCTCTCTTTGTATTAATATGAATGCCAATTATAATATGTGCAAGCTTAAACTGCAACAGAGTCTCAACTCTTCTCTCCTCCTTCTCCTTCTCGAATAATGAATAATTGATTACAATGTTTTTACAAAAGAGCATCTCCTCGAGCCTTCCCTCCAAACTACACTAGTGGTGTCTAATCACCATAAAAACACCTATCTATTGAGTCTTATTACAATAAATGAAAATCTAGTCTGAATCGGATCTAGATCAACCTACAACCAACCATTAAAGGCGACTCTATCTACAGCCTGTACAAAGGCATGACTCGGCTTTTCTCAAGCCTTACAACATTTAATAACAATTTATTACATTGAATTTTTAAATTCGGGGCAAAAAGAGAGGGTTGACGCCTCTCTCCCTTCTTTAATGCGCATTGATGTGCTGAATAGCTGGTGCTTGTTGAGGTGGAAAGGATGCTCCTACATCATACTCCACTGCTGGGAAAATCATGAGCTCCTCTGCGCCACCGTTGAAATCCTCCTGTATCCCAAACTTCTCTATGGAGCTATCCACCTACTCCTCTACTTTGTTGCTACTGTTGTTGCTTCCCTTCTACTACTGCAGTTTCTATTCTTCTCATCCTCCTCCTGTCGACAACTTCTTCTGTTGACTTCAACATCAACTCTCTGATTTCCTCTATGATCTCTTCTATCTAATCTATCAGTTGGGTTGTCCTTGGCAGTGTTCTTTGCTGCTGCATCTCCTCATGCTGATCTAAGGGCAAATCATCATGATCTCCCATGTTGTCTCCATCACTTGTGGCCTTGAATTGCCACTTCCCTGCAGACTCATATTCTGCAGGATCCTTACTGAACTTTTGTTCAGCCATCTCCTCTAATAGTTCAACTTATGCTAGCTCCTCTACTGGTACAACTCCAACTTCTGCTCATGCTGGCATTCTGCTGCAATCTGCATGACTGTCACTTGGCAGCCTCCTTCTAGTTATGGATTGTTCAACCAATCCTCCATCATTTACAACTCTTTCTCCCACTGAGTGAGCATCTTAATTGTATGCTCCTCTTTTTCTAGTGGGGTTGATTCTGCAGTTACCTCTTGTTCAGCATCCTGACTGAAAATTTTGAGCAATCCTGTTGAATGCTCCTATTCTTTTTCTGCTACTTCGAAAGATTCCGATGTCTACTCCTTCTCCTCCATGAAAGTCACGAATGGTTTTCCTTATGTTTCCTCTACAACACACATGATAACCTCTATTGGGATAGTTGTCAAGAATATTCTTATTCCCCCAATGATCATAACACTCCTCTAATCCTCCTCTATCAACACCCCTTGCTAATCTGAACTTTCTACTGAGTTCTTGAGACTCTCAAACAATCTCATTTACTCTCCCTTTCCCACCTGGAAAATTGGGATTTCTCCTCTACCCTCCTGGAATTTTGTGAGATATTCAGATGATCTCCTCTCATTTCCCACCTGACAATCTAAATTTTCATCAGTGCACTCCTAGCAGTTCATGAGATCCTCCATTGATCTCATCTCATTTCCCACCTGGCAATTTGAAAATTCATCTCTACTCTTCTGGTAGTTCATGTGATCAACTAATATCACTTCCTCCTTACTGAGGTTCTCCCCAACTTCTGGTCCACATATGCAAAACAATTTCTCCTCTATGGGACTGAGGGTTTCAACTTCCCTCAACCACCTCCTCACTATTTGCTGCTTCCTTCTGGCCAACTACTTCTGGACATGCCATTTTACTTTTTTCTTCATGGGCCATTCATACAACCAATGCACCTAAGCTTCTTGTTGCATCTTCAACACTATCCCGTCGAGCTATGATCTCATCTCCTCGAGCTCTTTATCCATATCTACCTTGTTTTTCTTCTTGCGGTCTGCTCCTCGACCACACCTATGGCCTTCAATAGCCATTTTCCTCCTATGCCTGCCCTCCTAGCAGTGTTTTGGTTACCCTGCAACTAGGAGTAACTCCAGATTTCTCATGTAGCCCACTTGGTTGTCTACAGATGAAACTTGGCTTTGATACCACTTCATGGTATTAGACTATCTCCTTTGTCTCCTCTCTCCTTTGCATTTTGTCTGCAAGAAAAAATCAAGCTCTAATACCACTTGATGGTATTAGACATAACCTTTTCCTAAGCTCTGATACCACTTAATGTAGACCCCCCCTCTCTCCTCGGGGTTACACTAGCTTCTTTGCTAGGCCCCTCTTTCTTCATATGACCTCGGGCTGTGACCCAGGACTAACCTCAAAAGGCGCTTCGGAGCTTCGGGCTCCGGGTATTCTTGCCTCACGGTACGACCAATTCTTTCGGAGACACAATCCTCCAAAATCGCAGAAACATGATCAACGGTCCTTGTTCCTCATTGAGATCTATGGATCAGTCTCTTCCTTCGACATTTTAGGCTTCAGTCGAATCCGCATGCACACTCCACAAAAATTCCGAAGTGGATTTCTAACGGAGTGAACCTTCGTCCTCCACATGTCCCCTTTCCAATCAACAGTCCACACTCTCCTTTGGGATCAATGACCCATAGTAACTTCGAGCTCCGACGCTTCGGTGAATTCTAAAAAACCACCACGCCAATCCTCTGGAGTGACAAACCTCCAAAGTACGCGATCTACTGACACCTGTCTAATTCCGATGGACGACTTGGATGGACTCTGGCGCTCCGGCCTTCGGTAGTTCTCACTCCACCCTTTCTGCTTTCCTCCGACGTGTATGACCTCTGAAGTGAGGGATCCTCTGACACTTGTCCTTCTAGTCCAACGGTTCAGATGAAATCCGACGCTCCAGTCTTTGGGAGTTCTTGCTCCACCCAACTCGCTTTTCTCTAGAGTGACTTTCCTTCGAAGTGGTAGATATTCTTCCATGCGTCCCCTTCCAATAGACGACTAGGATGAATTCAAGACTCCAACCTTCGGGAATCCTCGCGCACCTCACACTCCAATTTCTCTGAAGTGCTCCTGCTCTGGAGTGTAGGATTTGACGACACCTGTCCCTTTGGCTTGGACACCTCAGATCTGCTTCGACTCTCGACTCTTCAAGAGTTTTTCCCCCTTTTGAACTCTCTTCTCTAGGATGCAGGATCTCCCACCATGTATCTCCGACTCACGTACAACTGAGATCTTCTCCGACACTTCAGGCTTCATGGATTTTCGAAGCACCTCACTTCATTTCCTCCGGAGTTAATTATCAGTTGCCACATTCCTTCCTATGCCAACGACTATGATCTATTTCTGCACTTCGGGAATTCGTTGATTCTGCAACCACCTCGTTTGAAATATCCCGCAGTGAAATTCCTTTGGATTATCAGATCTCACTCCATGTGTCCCTCCCCAACACCAACGGCTAGGATGAGCTCTGGGCTTCAGAGCTTCGATGATTTCTCTCCCTGCTCACCTGAAATATTTTGGAGTGCCTCTGCTCGAGACTTCTAGATCTTCTACCACCTGTCCCTCTGGATGATGGACAATCTCGATCCACTTCGAGACTTCAGCAAGTCCACTCTCTTGTTCACTTAAAGAGATTTAAACTCATGCACTTACCTAGATCCAACGACCGTTGGTCCGTCGGGCTTAGATCCAATGGTTGGGATCTACTCCTCCTCTATGCGCTACTTCTGATATCTAGACATAGGATTCAATGGTCCAGTTCTCTCCTTGCAACTTGATCCAACCGTTGTTATCGCTTCTCCTCCCGAGCTTCTGCTTTCTCCCGAATTGGATGAATTTGTAAGTATTTAAAGGTTTCAGCCTTTGAATCTTCTCCTGCGAGCCCAACTACTTGGGTCTCGTCTTCACTTCTAAAATGCTATCTCTCCTTAAGCTTCTGAAAAATTAAAGCAAGTTCCCTCTCCTGCACACACCCTGTGCTATCTCTTATGAGCTTGTGAACTTGCTCATAATTCCAAAGGTCTCGCCCTCATCTTCCTTCAAAGGAATTTCTAGTGCCCTCCTGGCACACTCTGCGCTCTTCCTCTTGAGCTTCTTAACTTTGAGTAAGTTCACACCACATGAATTATGAATTATCTCTCCTGAGCTATTGAACTTGAAACAAATCACCCCTACACACTCCTTTCACTCAACTGAGCCTTCAGACAATGTCTTTCAACACTTTTTCTAAGTGTTGGCCTAGTGCACTCCTTGCACAGGTCTTCCTCTTGGATCCTGATCTCTTTTAGGTTCAATAACGCACTCCTTGTGTTCGCTCAATGCACACTTGCATAGCTCTTCCCCAGAGTGTTTAGTAACTCTGGTTCTGGTCGATTTCCTCCAACACTTCAGAATGTGTTGGTTCTATGCACTCTTTTCACCCACTCAGAACACTCCCTGTTGATCTTTTCCTTCAAAGTGTTCAACAAATCTGAGGTATTTTCTCCTTCAAGAGATTTCCAGAGTATTCAGTAACTCTGGGGTGTCCTCCCTGACACTTTCCTCTCTGAACTCGAAATGGAGTTCCCTCGTGCACACCTTGCACCCGCTCAATGCCCACCTAGCAGAGCTCTACAGAGTATTCAACAACTATGTCTTTTGCGCCTTCTCTGCACAATATCTCCTCCAAGGTGTTTAGTAACCTTGAGGCTCCTCCTGATTTTGAGACTATCATGGTTTTCCCACCTGACACATTCTCCTTTGAACTCGAAGTAGAATTCAGATGCCCACTCCTTGCGTTGGCTCACAAAGTTATCAACACTCTGTCATGCACTCCTTGCACTTAGCCTAAAAGAACCTAGAATAAACCAGCAAACTCAAAGACAAATAGTGGAGTCTATCTTATCCCTGCAGATGAAGCCTATCACACACATCTACAACATTTAAATACACATTGACAACATTCATAAACATACACAAAGACACACACAAAATCGTATGTAGGAAAAACTGCACTCTTTGTATTAATATGAACATCAATTAAAATTTGTGCAAACTCGGACTGCAACAGAGTCTCGGTTCTTCTCCTTCTCGAGTAATGAATAATTGATTACAAGGATTTTACAAAAGAGAGGCTCCTCGAGCCTTCCCTCCAAACTACACTAGTGGTGTCTAATCACCATCAAAACGACTATCTACTGAGGCTTATTACAACAAATGAAAATCTAGTCCGAATTGGATCTAGATCAACCTACATCCAGCCATTAAAGGAAACTCTATCTACAACGTGTACAAAGGCATGACTCGACTCTGCTCAAACCTTACAACATTTAATAACAATTTATTACATTGAATTTTTAAATTCAGGGAAAAATGAGAGGGTTGACGTCGCTCTCCCTTCTTGAATGTGCGTTGATGTGTTGAATAGATGGCGCTTGCTGAGGTGGAAAGGATGCTCTTGCATCAGGTAAGTTAGTACATCAATTTCTTTGGGTTGTAACTTTTGCATATGATCTTCGTTTTAGGCGCACAATAGCACGTTGGAAAGGTCTATCTGAGGATTGCACATGTTGCCTTCAAAATTGACTTCATCAATAGTCTGACTGTGGCGAGCCCTAAAAATGTTGTTTAGGGCCTCAAAACGGCCCTGGAAGTCAAGGACCCGAAAACTAGGAAAAAATTGCCAAAATGAACCAGTTGGAATAGGTGGGAGGCCACCGACATCCATCTGGATTAGTAATATAAAATATAGAAACATGGTTTCAATCAAAGTTGGGGGAAGATATGATATGGCAAGTGACATTCAATTAACATATCCCTTATAATGAGTAAGAGGTGGCATGAGTAATAACAATGAAGTACTCATATGCATATAAATTCTTACCAACACCTTACTTGAAATATTTGAGGGTTTAAGTAGCTTATTGGTTTCTACTTTGGATTATATGCAAAGCTCATGTTAGGTAGGGGAGATAGATGACAAAAATGGAAAATCGTGTGTGTGTCCCCTACCAAGCTAGTACTTTGTGGAACTAAACCATTCTAGACTATAAAAGAGATAGAGTTGAGAAAATTAGGGAGTATGAAACCTATATTGACTTATATTCTAGTAGGGGATTTCATGTACCAGTTACTAAGTTGGTAGATGGTCTACCTATACCAATAAAATGATAGTAATGGTTTTTTTTTCATACTAGTGGTGATGGATAATATAGGGTTGCCCATACCATTATAAGATATAATAGAGGGCTCTTCTTATAACTCATACTAGAAAACAAGATATGAGAGGGTTCTAGTTTGGTCAAGTTTCATACCTCTCAAATCCTCAAGTCTAGCTCTATGAGTAAGCCTACATACAACCTTGTCCTTACCATCTCATAGTACCATCTCTAGGGTGAAATTTGTGTTGAATTATTATGGCTAGGTGTTGAATGCTCCTTTGATAGCTATTTTCCCATGCTCAATTTCATTCTTAAGATAAGTGCCTTACAATCTTTATGTCACGTGATTTTCTTATGTGATGGAATTTTCTAATTTTACACTAGTTTTGAAAGTTACTCCATATGTGTTTGAGTCACATTTATCTTCTTGTCTACTCAACCCAAGTGTGTAAATGTGTGTGTTTTATCTATTCATATGTAGGAGTTCAATGAATTATGGGTAATAACTTAGCAAACATGTGTTATTGAGAGAAAATGAGTTATTTTTAGTATATAAAAACTGATAATCATGGGAAGAACATTGAAAACACAAATACAAGCTCTTCAAAGCTACTATGTGTCTAAAGATTTTGATAGAATTTGCGTTGCTTTCCTTGAGAAATGGTTTCAAGCACATGGAAAAAAGTTCTTTGGTACACAACATCAATTTCTTAACATCCTTTGCAATTCCTCTACCGACATAAATGTCATCACAACCTTCTTATATGTATCCTTAATCACCTAAAAGCCTCCTTTGCGAACTATGAATAATCATAATTCCATGTTTCAAATTATCTTAAAAATGCAAACCAACACATCTAGAAGGTCATCCATCTCTTAGCCTTGAGGGTTAGCTCAAATAGTCATTAAATATAATCATTTATTTTCATAAATGTATTATTTTCAATGAAGTATCAGTATATATATATATATCCTATTAACCATTAAAATACAATAAGGTATGTAACTTTCAAAAAAATATACATAAATGATTAAAATATAAATTTTAATAATAATATTTTATATATACACGTTAAAAATTGGAAAAAAATATATTTTTTTTAAATTAATATAACTTAAGATAAGTACATACATCAAGAACCTCCTAACCAAAATCCATATCTTAAATATTGTCCCTAAGATACCCAAAATCCAAAATCCATATTCTAAAGAGTGTCACTGAGATACCCATATATTTAAGAGATAAGTAATTATTTTTATCTATATATTTTAAAGAGAAGCCGTTATTTTAAAGTAAATAGGTTTGGCTTATCTGCATATTAGTCCCACTAACTTAACATAACTTATAAGTATTCTTGTGAAAATAAAACATATTATATGCGATGAAGTGACCTTAAAAAGTTGTCATGGCATTTTATCAACAACCACATGAACATAGATACATTAGTTTATAAATCACAGGTAAACTATACATTAGTTTGAATAAGATATATAATTTTCAGTTATATATATATATATATATATATATATATATATATATATATAT
>JZKD02S1684506.1:112996-123300 GCA_000966675.3 Picea glauca
TATTGGTGGAGATGAAGAGATGGAAGTCACAACAATTGAGTTTAGTTTCATATGATTTGGTTTGACAACATGGGTATAAATTGCCTTGTAGCAATTAAGAAGGGGGTTTTGGCATTTCTGTATTGATAGTTTGTATAGAGAAGGTAGGCTTTCAACCTTGTGTGGTGAATGTGTAAGCATGTTGTAATGAGAATCCAAGTCATTTAACCAAAGTTAAGGAGAATAAGGGTTTCATTTTGCCTCAATGTTGTGTTTGGTATGCGTGTGTGAATAATGTGTTTTCTTCCTTATTTTGATACATACTTTCAGAATTTGTAACCCATTGTTGCATCAATGGATGACACTTATTATCCATTAAATGGATCATATTCAACTTTGATGGAGCATCTAAAGGCAATCTTGGTTTTGCAAGGGTAGAAAGCATTCTTAGAAATCATAAAGAAAATTTCTTGATCGTGTCCCTAAGCTTGTGTCCCTAAGCTTATTGGATTAAAACCAACAATCAAGAAAAAATTGAAGCCCAAACCATGGGAGTATTAGATTCCCTCAAACTAGATTTAAGATTATCATCTTTTAAGGGTATTCAAAGATGGATAAAAAGCATATGAAAGAGAAGATTCACAACCCTCACTGGGTTATGGTTAGCAAAAGTAATTGGATAAAGGAAAATCATCAGTTTATGGTTAGCAAAAGTAATTAGATAAAGGAAAATTATCTTTTAAGGGTACTTGAAGATGGATACAAATCATATGAATGAGAAGATTCACAACCCTTATTGGGTTATGGTTCGCGAAAGTAATTGGATAAAGAAAATTTTGTGTTAGTTTGACATGTTCCACTTTGAACATGTAAGAAGGTCCACTAACAAACAAGTAAATTGGTTAAATAATCATGTTATCTCTGATAAGTTTGTTATTTTAAAATCTCTTGATTTCCACTCCATGGAGGATGTAATGTCCCCTTCCAAATGATCGCTCTAGGAGAACGACTTAGTGGTCTATTTGATTCCCGTAGACCATAGTAGATTTAAAAAGGGGATTAATAGACTAATTATTTGATGTCATTTGGAGGAAAGAACTACATTATAAAGTGACATTGAGTAATTAAAAAGTGACTTGAAGAACAAGCGTTGCATGGCAGCGGAGTCCCTGCCAGGTTGGGATGGGAGTAAATGTGAGGTAGTAGAGACACGTGGGTAGAAAGTTGAAGTAGATGTGGTTTGCATGCAAAACATAGTAAAGTAAATATATAKTTTTATACATATGAAATATGTACTTTTATACATACGAAATATGTACTTGTATAAAGTATATATTTAGATTTATACATAYRAAATTTGTACTTTTATAAAGTATGGGGATGAGATTTTATAGAGCATGCACGGAGCCCTCATTGCATACTTAGCCAATTTTTGGATCACGGGTTCTCGGGGTGGCGGGTTCAAAGTTGGGCCTCTTATGTTCCATGGCCTACAAATAGGACCGACAGTTCCGCGATATACAAAATGACAGGCGGAGTGGTGGACTATAGAAATTTATCAGAAATTAATAATGTTAGTTATACAATAGAATAATAATAAGGTCTGTTACATAGGTTCGTGGAGAAAAACACCAAAAAATTAGCATTGGCAAACTAGCTTGCTTTAAAACTAAGGCTTTTCTTGGACAAAAAAGATATAGCATTGCCGAATTGATTTTCTTTGCACACATTTTACATAGCATGGATGGAGCGGTCATTCCATACTCAACCAGTTTTTGGATCACAGGTTCTCGGGCCATCGGTTTTAAAAATGGGCCTTTGTTGTTCCGTGCCCTATACAAATTGACAAGCGAGCTTGTGAACTATACAAACTTATTATAAAATAAATAATGTCTGTTACATATCCCTAGAAATTACATCAACATTTAAAACATCAAAGTCGTTGAAGACCAAAAAATTAGCATACAATAGGAATTTTGCACCCAACAATTTCTTCATATACATGAGACAGTAATTTATAGAAGATTATAACATTGTACGAAGATTTATACTAATTTCTATAATGCAATAAAACTTCATACATTTTGTACTGAACAATTACAGAGTTGCGGGTTGGCGGAGTTTCGGGTTCACACTTTTCATGTCCAGTGTGTTATGTGATATACATTTTGCACGAAAGACTTCCGTCATATACATTTTGCAGTGAACAATTTCATGATATACATGATAGAGAGCAATTTATAGAATATTATAACTTTGTAAGGAGATTTAAAGTAATTTATATAATGCTATAACATGTCTTAGTTAATGAATAGTATAAGCAATTTTTTAAATTTTATTCAACATTTTTTTTTATAAGTAAGATTGTATAAAAGTCTGTCAAAACGAAGGAGTACAGAGAATTTCCATGGTTTCAAGCTGTAAATACTAAGCTGCCCTGAGGGAAAACCAACTCATCCAGCCAAACCGCTTCATAACTTAAGTGTAGATTCTCATTGATACAAAAAGAGTTCAAAATTATGGCCCATAAGGGTGGGCGTTATAACTGTGGAAAGTGTAGATAGCCTAATTATAATAACCATGGAAAAATGCATGAAAGGTCGACATGCACATGACAAAACAACAGACAAAAACAACAGAGATCACCGGTATGGGTTGTAGTGCGGCGACGCGACAATGAAAAAGGCGCGAAATGTCGTGTCCCCGGGAGGAGGCGGCTCCTCCTGGACTGGTGTGCGGTTTAGTTGCATAGCGTTCTCCATCTCTGATGGCAGGTGCTCTTCCTTCTGGATGTCCTTCGGGCGTGATGGAAGACTCTGGTCCTCGCAGTCTACGTCTGTGTGGACCAAATTTTCTAGTGGCAACACTGGTGCCGAGGTTGCTATTGCTTGGGCTATTGTTGATTGGGCTGCCTCTGGTGCCAGGAGATGAGCACCTCGTAATGCAGAGAGAAACTACAAGAGTCGAGAGGCTTTGCCGTCCATGCTCTATAGGCGGAACCAGAGGTCGTCCATGTCCCGACGCAGGTCGAATACCAGGCTCTGCACTAGTGCAAGGCTTGTTTGCCACTCACATTCTGGGGCAGCGTTGGAACCCACTCAAGATTGGGGTTGTCGTCGTGAATTTTGACTGGCTTCTAGACCATCCATATGAAATTGGGTGTCGTGAAGCTGGTCCTGAAGCGACTGGGTGGTCGGAGAGTTGGGAGGGGCCAAAGGGCCTGGGTGTGAAACAGATGCAGAATTGGCTAAAGGTCCTGGGTTGTTGTTCAGTGAGGCCCCTAAGCAGTCCATCTCCTCCATTCTGTTGGCAAGGGACGTAGGAAGGGGCGGGAGAGATGAGGGAATTTGAGTCGACTGCGCTAGGGAGGAGGACGAGGTGGCTGAAGAGGAGGAGGATAACAGGGAGGGAGAAGACGGGGGACGCAGGACCAGGGGGGGTCGGTTTGGCTGGCAGGCTGGTCGGCCTTTGGACTTCCTTCGTAGCTGGGGCATCTCCGAGATAGTGGGAGAGAAAAAAAGCGGTAGGAACAGAGCAGGGAAGGACAAATGCAGAGCAGGGAAAGGCTGGGTAGGAAGCCAAGCTCTGAGAAGAAAAAGTAGGAAAGAATGAGCCATTTGGACTTGCTGGAGCAATTGAAATAGGTCGGGCAACTGGTGAGGTTCCATAAATGGCCACACGCGTAGAGTAAAGGCATAGCGAGGGTGCTGGTCCGTCGAAAGGATGCAAAGGTAGAGCAGGGTGCACTGAGAGTAATGGTGCCATGCCTCGAGTGAGATGAACTTGAACTGATTAGGCAGTTGGGAGTGAGTGGCACGCGGTCGTCACATTGCTGGTGCCACAAAGTATTGCTCCTGGTTGCTCTGCTCGACGCGTGTGCTGTACTAGCAACCCATCCACGGGAAAGGGAATAAATGCGAAGGAGTACAGACATGTGGGAAGGAAGGTGAAGTACATGGGTACGTGGGAAAAAAACCGAGGAAAATAGTGGTAATGTGGGTTACATAGGTTTCTTGACAAAAAACAACAAAAAAAATTAGCATTCCCGCACACAATAGAAATTGAAATTTATGAAATGAAACGTTCTTGAATAGCATAATCTATACATACAAAATATGTAATTTTACAAGGCGGAGTCCTGATTCAAAAGTTAGCGAGCTTTTGGATGGCGGCTTCTCGGGATGTTTTTGTTCTTCCGTGCCCTACAAAAAGCAGGGATAGTTCCGTGATTTACAAATTGACAATCATAGTTGCGGACTATTAGAATCTTAAGGGCATGGTGTCCAAAAAATTTAGCATTTCCGAAGTACTATTCTTTAGATATGCTTTGCATACGGTCGTGGAAAAAATACACATAAATAGTAGTAATGCGCTGGTGCGCTGAAATTTGGGCTTTGTTGTTCTGTGGCCTACAAATTGCACCCAGAGTTCCGCGACATACAATTTGACAATTGGAGTTGTGGACTATTTGATATTTAAGGGCGTACGTATGTTACAAAGAAGAGCTGCTAGATACCAAATATGTAATTTGATTAAGTAGATATATAGACCATTGTGGTTGTCGGGCTGGTAGGCTGAAAATTGTGCTCCCATAGGTTCGCAGACAAAAGAAAAAAAAGACTACCAATACTGAATTTGTTTTCTTTAAAACAAAGGAACGGGAGCTTCATTCCAGGTTGTCGGGGTGGTGGGCTGAAAATTGGGCTACTGTTGTTCCTTCACCTACAAATAGCACCGAGATTTCCGCGAAATACAAATTGAGAAGCGGTTTTGCGGACTATTTGAATTTTTGGATTGTGGGTTCTCGGGTTGAAAATTGGTTTTATGTTGTTCCATGGCTTACAAATAGCACTGAGAGTTCCGCGATATACAAATTGACAAGCGGTCTTGTGGACTATTTGAAATTTTGGATCGCGGGTTCTCGGGCTAGGGGCTAAAAATTGGCCTTCTGTTGTTCCGTGGCCTACAAAAATCAAATATGTAATTTGATGAAGTAGATATATAGAGCATGCATGAAAGCTTCATTTCGGGTTGTCGGGATTGTGGGCTGAAAATTGGGCTTCTGTTGTTTCGTGGCCTACAAATACCACCGAGAGTTCTGCGATATACAAATTGACATGCTTCTTTGAGGACTAGAATTTTTGAATGGCGGGTTCTCAGTCTGGCGGGCTGAAAATTGGGCTTCTGTTGTTCCGTGGCCTACAAATAGTCCGTAGAGTTCCACGATATACAAATTGACAAATGGACTCGTGGACTATTTGAAATTGAAGGCGCTCGTGTCGAACAAGTTTAACATTCCCGAATTAGTTTTCCTTTTTACATATGCTGCTGGAGTAAAACAAAAAATAGTACTGATGTTTGTTACATAGGCTGGTGGAGAAAAGTATGAAACAAATATGATTCCCGAATTAGTTTTCTTTAAAAAAATGGCTTCTCGACTTAGGCATTTTTTGGATCGCGGGTTCTCGGGCTGGGGACCTGAAAAATGCGCTTCTGTTCTTCCATGTTCTACAAATAGCACCAGCAGTTACGCGATATACAAATTGAAAATCGGACTTGCGAAGTATTTGAATTTTAAGGAGCTCGTGTCCCAAAAATTCAGCATGCGCGAATTAGTTTTCTTTACATAGGATTCACATACGCTGGTGGAAAAGAGGGCAAAAAGTATAGTACCAGTGTTTGTTACATAGGGCGGTGGGCAGAAGAACGAAAAAAATAGCATTCCCGAATTAGTTTTTTTTAAAACAGGGGCTCCTCGACACAAGAAATTGAAATTTATGAAATTATAGGTTCCTGCATACCATAAACTATACATAGAAAATACATAATTTTTTAAAGTAGACATTTAATTTTATAGATACGAAATATGTACTTTCATAAAGTATGGGGATGAGATTTTATAGAACAACAACGGAGCCCTCATTCCATGTCCTACAAAGAGCAGGCATAGATACACGGTGTACAAATTGAGAAGCGGGCTTGCAGACTATTTTAATTTTAAGGGCCTTTGTGACAAACATTGTGCAGGACATGTTGCAAAGATGCAAGAAATGACAATCTCTTTACATTTGAGTAGAAAGAAAGTAGCGAACACAATTTTACGACATTTATATAAAAAAATAATAAAACGTGTTACATATTGCTGAAAATTTAAAGAAACACACACACACACACACACACACACACACACACACACACGCACACATAAGTGAAATCTGATATCTGAAATTTGAGTAAGTGATTTATGTCATAGTCCATTTTGAAAATGAAAAATCTAGGAACACATAAAAGCAGGAGGAAAACTAGCCTTCCCAAATTAGAGCATAGATGAAACCCTCATTCCATACTTAGCCAGTTTTTGGATCGCGGGTTCTCGGGCTGGGGACCTGAAAAGTGGGTTTCTGTTGTCCCATGAACTTCAAATAGCACCGAGAGTTTCGTGATGTACAAATTGATAATGGGACCTGCAGACTATTTGAATTTCAAGGGGCTCGTGTCCCAAAAATTTAACATTCGGGAATTACTTTTCTTTACATAGGTTTTACACAGGGTGGTGGGAAAATGTACAAAAAATATAGTACCAATGTCTGTTACATAGGGTGGTGGATAGGAGGACAAAATAAATAGCATTCCCAAATTAGTTTTCTTTAAAACAGGGGCTCGTGGATACAAGAAATTGGAATGTATCAAACTATAGGTTCTTGGAGAGCATAAATTGTACATAGAAAAAACGTAATTTTTTAAAGTAGATATTTACTTTTATACATACGGAATATGTACTTTTATAGAGCATGTACAAAGCCCTCATTCTATATAGTGTGAAGGAGCCCAGATTACATACTTAGGTAGTTTTTGGAGCACGGGTTGTGGAGTTGGCGGGCTGAAAATTGGAAAAATGAAACGTGTTACAAATTCCTGGAAATTTAAAGAAACATATATATGTGTGAAATATGATATGTCGAATTTGAGTGAGTGATTTATGTCATACTTTATTTTGAAAAAGAAAAAAAGAGAATAGAGATAAAATAAACAGAATGACTTCACATTCAACATAGCTGAAGATAAAAAATCCAGGAAGACATAAATATATAAGGAGACAAAAGAATAGTTTTATTTGGAATATATGAAAACAAAATAGTTTGTTACATATCCCTGGAAATGTAAATGCGTTTGTCATATAGAATGGGATTGGGGCTCCCGTGGACCATAACATAAATATGTACAAGAAATAGGAGTGTGGAAAGAAGTTGGACACGCTAGAATGTAATACCTGAAAAGTAGAAATGGGAAGATTAGTTTTTGCCTATAGATTTCTACTCAGAAAAGGAATCACTGGATTGATAAAGAAAGGACTATCACTATACACTTATAGGGATGGTACGTATAAGTAATTTTTGTGTTTGGTTGGTCATGCCTTTCCCTGCTGGTTTTTGTGGGCAACCCGCTTCAATAACTGGATTGATACACAGAGGATTTATGCATTTGCCTGTTGGATTTCGTGGCTGATCCACTTCAAGTTCTTTTCAATATAACTTCTCAAGGGGGCGACGTTGATGTCATTGCGGATTCGAATGTTGAAAACTTCATTTTCTAATTCGCTTAGATAAATTGAAAGTTTACACAGACCTTCATGAATGTCTCCATTCTGTAGCGAATACTCGACTATCCAGTTGTCCACCTCTTCTTCATCATATTCAACAATTCTGTAAAAAAATTCTAAAGACAAGGCCTTCAAATTATCAACTTGTTGATCAAAATCTTGCTTGGTTAATGTCAACGAGTTGAGGATTAAGCTGGGGTCCTGTAAGCCGTTTGTCTTTCCTGCTAAGTCTATTTTGGTGAGCTTTGTGAATAATGTTTATTTCTTTGATATTGCTTGCTCACACGATTTCACGATTAGGTACAGGTTCTTCACTTTCTGTTTCCAGCATGCTTCTAATTGAGTGAGCCTTTTTTTGGACAGGAGATCATGTTGTCTTCTTCTTGTCTCTGGCATGTTGTTGACATGAAAGGCGAAAGGGATGACTGAGTGCACATAGAAAGTTTCTTCATTCTTTAAATCCATTTGCAAAAGTAGGAGCAAGTTATGTGCCCTGCTCCCCAGGGAATCCATATTCTGTGATGTTTCCCAAGCCTTGGAAATCAATTCTATTCTTTTGTTGATATTTTTCTCGACATATCCTCTACAGGATGCGAGGAAGCTGGAGGACCCTTTTAGATTTGTTGCAGGGGTGCACGTAGTCACAGGCATGGCTATTTCTAAGGAACTGCCAAGCAATGGCATAGGAAACAAAGCTTCCTCTAATTCCTTAATCCGGTTCTTTAGTTTGGCATTTTTGGCTTCAATGACTCCAACAGAATCATGAAGAGCATCTTCAGTTTCCCTATGAAGTTCAGAGATTTTGGATGCATGCATATTGGCAAGGTCAAATTCTGAACGATGTTTTTTTTTCTTATTTTTTACATCTCTTTTTTCAATGATTAATTTTTTTGATTCGGTTTAAAAAACAACGCTCTAGAATACGAAGGATTCATCTTCGTAAAAAAATTCAGTACCAACCATGTCCATTGAGCAGGCATGCTGAATTGCGTGTGCGGGCTGATCAAGGTTGTAGAATATGCTTTCCAAATCAGCGTCAAGATCCATGTTTTGACGGTAAATTTCGGGCTGCTCCGCCTCCCCTACATTTCTTTTTTCGTTCTTCTGCACAGGAAGTTCTTGAGGAAGATGTTCACTGTATCTCTACAAAACTGCTGTGGAGCTGCTAGAAGTAGTTTATCAAAAGGTTGGTTGGCTCCAGGCGCTGTTTGAAATGAAGAAATGGAGGGGACAATATAACCCCCTGCAAACATTGCTTCAATGCATGCAAATGGAAAATCTCCTCATTAATGACAATATCTATGCATGCTGTATGATGACCTGTTAGAAATAAAGCGTAGTTATTGCAAACTTAGAAGTGCGAAGGGGAGGGTTACGATGAAGAACATTTAAGGATAGGAGGTTTCGTGAACGAACCAAGCTGGTGGCATGCAAATGACATTGCATGGTATTTGAAATTAAGACTAGGAAGTAATTGGAGGTTTCATGAAGGAAGCAAGCTGGAGGCGTGTGAATGACATTCCATGGCATTTGAAATTAAAACTGGGAAGGGAGAAGAAAATGCTTCGCAAAAATTGCATTAATGGAAAAACTTCTCGAGCCTTGCACATATCAATGACATCTTAGATGGTAGCTGCACGATGACCTGTTAACATTAAATATTTAGAAAGAAGACACACACACACACACACACACACACACACACACACACACATATAAACAATATTTTTTATCATGCACACGTGCAAAGGTAACGACCACAGGGAAGAGCAAGCAAGGAAGGAATGGCCAAGTCTGAAAGTGCATGGTTCGGGATCGCGGGTTCTCGGGCGGGCATGTTCAAAAGAAGGCCTCTATTGTTCGGTGTTCTATAAGTAGCATACAAAGTTCCACGATATACAAATTGAGAAGCGGACTTGCGGGTTGGCCGAGATTTGATAGACCATCTATAGTTTCTGGATCGTGGGTTCTCGGGCTGGCGGGGTAAAAAACAACGCTCTATTGTTCGGTGCCTTGCAAATATCTTATGATAATAAATTGAGAAGCAGATTTGCGAGGTGACTGGCTCAACATTCTACTCCAGGGTTGGTGGGCTCCCACAAATGAGCAATACATATTTGCAGGTTGTACATTGGGTCGATTTTCGCCATATAGAAATTGGGTTCTCGGGATGGCGGGTTCAAAATTACCTAAGCAAAGAAAAGGGATCCTTCCGAGTCCCACTGCACATTTCATAATTCATGTGCAACACCAAGTCTGTCATTACCAGATCAATGTGTGTAGAAACGAGGAAAAAGTAAATATGTACCTTTATAAAGTATGGACATGAGATTTTATAGATCGTGTATTGTTATTGCATTCCATACTTACAGGTTCTCGGATGGGAGGGGTCAAAAAATAGGCCTCTATTTTTCTGTGTTTTACAAATAGCACATACAGTTCCGCAATATACAAATTGACAAGCGGACTTGCCGGGTGGCTGAGAATTTATAGAGCATGTACAGTTTGTGCATCGTGCATTGTCGGGTTGGCGGGGTTAGAAACGGGCCTCTATTGTTTGGTACCCTACAAATTTATTATGATGCACAGATCCCTTATTCCATACTTAGCCACTTATTTGGATCGCGCACTTGCGAGCTGCACACTGTGCCTCTAATGTTCCGTGTCCTGCAAATAACAATTATTGTTGGGTGATATACATATTGAGAAATGGACTTGTGGGCTA
>JZKD02S1684506.1:123350-141820 GCA_000966675.3 Picea glauca
AACAACGCTCTATTGTTCGGTGCCTTGCAAATATCTTATGATAATAAATTGAGAAGCGGATTTGCGAGGTGATCGACTCAACATTCTACTCTAGGGATGGTGGGCTCCCACAAACAAGTAATACATATTTGCGGGCTATACATTGGGCCGATTTCTGCCATATAGAAATTGGGTTCTCGGGATGGTGGGTTCAAAATTGCCTAATCAAAGCAAAGGGCTCCATTCGAATCCCACTGTACATTTCATAATTCATGTGCAACACCAAGTCTGTGATTACTAGATCAGTCTGTGTAGAAACGAGGAAAAAGTAAATATGTGCCTTTATAAAGTATGGACATGAGATTTTATAGATCGTGTACCGATATCGCATTCCATACTTGCGGGATCTCGGACGGGAGGGGTCAAAAAATAGGCCTCTATTGTTCCGTGTTTTACAAATAGCACATACAGTTCTGCGATATACAAATTGACAAGCAGACTTGTCGGGTGGCTGAGAATTTATAGAGCATGTACAATTTGTGCATTGCGTGTTTTCGGGTTGGCGGGGTTAGAAACATGTCTCTATTGTTCGGTGCCTTACAAATTGCTTATGATGCACAGATCCCTTATTCCATACTTAGCCACTTATTTGGATCACACACTTGTGAGCTGCACATTGTGCCTCTAATGTTCCGTGTTCTGCAAATAACAATTATAGCTGGGCGATATACATATTGACAAATGGACTTGCGGGCTGGCTGTCTCAACATTGCAGTTCTGCTAGATGGAGGACGTGCAACATAGCGACTTCTCAGCGCAAGAAAAAGAAAAAGAAAAAAAAAATACTTGCAAACAAGTTTGACAAATTCAGAGAAAGTAAAGGAAAAATTGTTTACTATGGAACAAAGGCAGAAAAATAATGCACCTTTGCATTGATTCATGTACATCTCTGGGTAGGATTTCTTTGCGCCTTCTAGTTTTCCTTTCTATTTCTATCAACAAAAGTACAAAACAAAATGGATATGAACATAAGCTCAGATGTTAAGAAAAAGGCAACTACTATGTACATATACAAAAATAAAAATTGAATAAGATGAATAGAGTCACAAATAGTTTTTTTTAAGGATGTACCTTATTTTTTCTTTTTTTGCATAATGTATATTTTATAATTAGAGTAGAAGACCGCCTGTATGCTCACTAGAATGCTATGTGTAGAAATCAAGGATACAGATATGCTTTGAAACATAGAAATATGAGTTTGCAATAAGTTTGATGTATATGTCATAATTCAAGTGCAATACCAATTGTATCGTGATCAGACCAATATGTGTCTAAGATAAGCATATTGTATTGAGAAATGGACACATTGGACCAAGCATGGTCAATAAGTGCATTTTGTAGATGTGCTGTGTTTTTCAAAAGAAAGCGCAGTTTGTATTTGCACATGTAGTTTTGCAATTCTTTTGTTCTGCCAGTATTTTGTAGCATGTCAATATTGAAGTCTCCTACAAGTACAATGGACCCGTTTAGATGGAAATGGTCCAATGCATTGGAAATAACATTTACTATGTTGGAGAATGCTGGATGGGGAGAAACGTACAGATTTAGTATTGCAACTTCTGTTCCATGGGATTTTTTTTTGGCAAGCACCAGTTCAACATTCTTTTCTTCGATATGTATGTGGTCCAAAATTGGTACATGTTTTTTCACTAGTATCATCACTCCATGTGTAATGTAACTTGATATGCAATTGTGATTTGGGAATTGTTTGTTCTGCATGCTTAATGCCATGTGTGTTTCTTGCAAGCACATAATATTGGATTGCATTAAATCATAGTCATTCAGTATATCATCCATGCGTGCATTTAAGCTGCGTGTGTTAAGCGAGAGAATTGATATAGATGAATTTGTTTGTATGGATTGGTAATCATAATGTAGTTGCCATTTTGTGGTGGTCCTGAGTCGTTCCATCTCAATATCAACTTTCTATTTCAATTTGAAGTTATATTTTGTCATAGGACTTAGTAAATACAAGGAGTCTATGCTTCTGACACGGGACAATGCTGTGTATACAAATCCATGTATCCGAATTCCAGCAGGCTGAAATGCAACATCATCAAGTGTTAGTCCTTGTGATCTGTGGACTGTATGTGCACATGCAAGTTTAATCAGAAACTGTTTGCAAATCTTCAGTCGACCTGTCTTTGCTGATGTCGATACTGGCTTTGATATTCGCAAAATAGGAGTCAAATTGCTTGCAGTGTTTGAATTATATAAATAAGACAACTTGCTTGCTTGTTGCTTGCCTATATGCGGTTCATGGAACTTAATCCAAAGGACATCTACTTTTTTTGTCTTCATATAGCCTTTCAATATTCCATCTGCACCATTCACCAAGCCATCCTGTGAATCATAGTTACATGCATATATTTCAACTAGCATTTCTAATTTCAGTGCAAGCTGCAAAGGTAAAGTGACTGAATGTTCATGACGTGGGACATTTCCATGGTTGTCTTCTTCCAATTCAATCGAATTGATGATGATATCATCGCCAGGCATGAGCGACATCATGTGTCTATTATGATTTGCAACATCCTTATTTTTGTAGAACAGGCAAGGGAACGTTGGATCTGTTGGTGCAAGCCGTAAGCACCTCAAATTGATATAGGTCAAGTCATCATATGTTTGGCTATTTGTGCGCATTCTATTCAGAATTGCAATGAATGTTTCATCTGTCTGGTGAATTGTAGTATGAAACTCAAAGCATTTAATATTGTCTCTCCAGAAGTCATGGGTCACTATTTCCATGTTAACGATAGGTTGTTCAAATATCAAAGAATCTTGGATGGGCTGTGCCTGGTAAAGATCGCCACAGAAGATCATGTCAATGTTTCCAATCAAATATGCTTCATCTATAAAGACAAGTTGGAGTTCCTCGTAAAGCTTAGATAATGTATCCAACATTTCCTTGCTAAGTGGAAGAAACTGTGACTTGTTAAAAGGCATTAAAAATGTAGAGTGGACTGTTGTTCCACCAACATTGTAGGCAACTTTTCCTGTGTATGCAACTATTAGGCCCTTTGGTTTCATAGGATCAGAGCAATTATTTGAATCATAGATTCATATAAGCATTTGGAACAATGATTTAGCTATGAATGTCTTGTCTGTTCCTGCTCCGCCTGTAAGAAACACATGCACAAGACTATTCATGTTCAACCATTTTTTAAGGGAAATGTCCTTTACAATTGTTTGTTGTTCACGATTCAACAGACATCTTATTCTGTGGTATTCATTATTTTCAATCAGGAAAGGATGTTTTGTAACTTGAAAACCAAGGTTGATACATTTTTCACTTTCAGCCGCTGGAGGACGAGGAAAATCCGCTTGTAAGTCACAGGAATCGGAAGAAGTTTTGGTTGTTATTGGGTTTCTAAATGTATCATCATGATCGCCAGGGTTTTCTAGGTCATTAAGTGCAACTTCTAGATCGCCCCATGTTGGATTAACATTGTACGTAAATCTAGCTTCATTGATATGCATTATAGTCTCAAAGGCAACATACGCAGCCTCCCATCTAGAGAAGTTATGTATTAATGTCTCTTCGTTTTCATGGAACAGAACATACAATTTTTTTTTTCTCTACAATAGTTTTCATAGTCACAATGTTTATTGTATTTGACAAACCGTATAACAAAGGGTTTTTTTCTTTTTGATATGGGTGTACCATTTTTTTTGTAATGCGATACAAATTCTACTAAGAATATATGCCTAATAGGAGTTGGACGCTGGATGTAATAATCAATAATAGAATGACATATGATGTCCTATGAACTGTCAAGTTGTTGTTGCAGCAAAACCGATGGTTTAAGCATACATGTGCGTTTTTCAAGTGGAGATGTGTTTATGAAGACACATTTTCTTGAACTACAAGTGAGGGGAAAAGAAAGGGAAATGTGAACTGCTTGCCGAGAAGACATTTTTTGAAGATTAAGCAATGTATTTCCAATAGTGTGTATCATATTTATGGCATCAATATGTATTCTTTCATGTTCTTTGCGTATTTTTCTGAATGCAGATGTCATAGATTTGTTAATCTTCTTCATATACGAGGTGCAGTAGGATGCTGCAGCATATGCATTCAGCATGTACTGTGCATCTGTATTTTCTTTCCACATAACTAGCATGTCCTTGGAGAAACTGTTGTTCCAAATATGGGAGAGTTTTCGTTTAAGGAAAAGTGTTGGTTGCCTAAGCATTATTTGTATGGCTTGGATGTACTCATCTTCTGATAGATTTAACTGTGTCAAGAAGGCATCAAAGCTCATCATTTCGTCAAATCCTCCGAACAAGGATTTAGATTTCTCAACAACAACACTGTCCTCTAAACTAACTAGCTCTATGATTCTTGTAGCTCTCATTGGCGGAATGAGAAAGTTGTATCTGCAATGCGAGCTTTTTCATTTTCTACAACTTCTTGTATGGTAATGTCTATGGAATTTCACAAGGTCTGGTTCCAAATGATTTGTATTGCATGTTATGTATTTATCCACAAATTGTTCGATCTTTGAATTGTTATTAGCTCCATAGATTGGTGCACCCTCTATCCACAACAATGCGTGGTCATGCTCATTTCCCCTATTCTGGAATTCAGTCACAAAAAAGTAGTCCGATATTTTTCTGAAAAATGTTTCATCATGGCATATCAATTGTCTCAAAGCATTTATTCTATGTCTATAGTATCGAGTACATGTCATCGAGTCTTTTCTTATGAGGTAGTCAATGTCGTTATTTTCCAGTGTATCATTTTTTTTTTTACGTTTTTTGTTACTATGCAGGTCAGAAATGACAGCCACCAATGGATCCCAACAATTCTCTGCACTTGTAAATGTGATGAAAAATGTTGGCGGCCCCAATTGCCGGATCATTGCAAATATTTTTTTTTTGTTTTGTTGAAAATAGTCAGGAGAGGTGCAGATGTTCTTGAAATCTATGTATCCAACATCAGATTTTAGAATTTTTTCTAGGTTTACTTTGTACTTCACATCCTTGGCCAACAACTTTCTTCCTTGTAACTGGCCTTTTCTTATTCGAAACCACATGCAGGAAAAAACTTACTCTATTATTATGCACATTGTTTTGAAAAACAAATTTGCTATGTGACAGGAGAAGTAACCGCTTGAATGTAGTAGCTCCCATCGGACTATTTTATAATAACTGAATCGTTCTGTAATATCAGTGCCACATGGATCTCCGTAGAACAATGTTGGAAATTTCATTTCCTCAACATATTTGTCCTTGAATTCCAAGTGGACGCTACCCCTCGCCAGGTGAGATTTCGACAATTTTGTCTTGCAAGTCACGAATGCACTGTGAATCAGTGAATCCATGGACCAATGTTTCAATAGGTGTTTCAGTCTCCGATTCATCACTTGTATCATAATCACTAAGATTTTCGAGAGTCTCTACAGAGTTGCCATGTTCTTCTGCGAGAACACTGTTCCAGTTGGCATTTATATAAATGTTCTCTGCTTTGTACATGGCCCTAGAACATAATTCCTTTAATGCTTTTACAACAACATGCACACACACTTTTCCTGTTTGATACACATTTTTGTATTGCAAGCGTATTTTCAGAGCCACAACGATTGTAATTGTATTGTTAATGAACTGTGGCAACGCTTTTTGCGCAACATCTAGCTGAACAAGCACATTAATAATTGATCTTGTTAAGCCCATCTGGGGTCACTTATAGCCCCAAGGTTTGATTTGAGAAAATGCAATTCGCAGAGAGACAAGTCTCTCCTCAAGTTCCGTAAGTGCACTTACATTTTCTAGTGGTGTATTACATCTTATTCGGTCAGGGGTTGCAAACTGTGGCAATTTTCCATTTTCAAGCGATCATTTTCATGGAAGACAAAATTTCTCACTGGAAAATGGTTTATTGTGGGCTGTCAGCCGGAGGTATTCTGCTTGCAAATCAGGCATGAAAGACTTACTGTTTTTTGAAAAATTCAATTGTTCACAAATTGCACATGCAATGGGAGGAGTGTCTTTCATTTGTTTCATGTAGGTCTGTCTTGCATTTTTTTTTCGCAGGGAAGTATGGGTAGAAACTGTTTCTTGTTTTTCATGTACACCATGAACTGCCACAATTGCATGACCATTCTGGGATATGCAATCACACATGTTTATGTTTTGTTTTGTACGAACAAATTTCTTTACATTGTCATATGTGAGTTTCTCTCTAAAAGGAAGTGTAGCAATGTATGTTTTTCTCTTGCGCATGACCTTTTTCAAGTTGTTGTAACTTACTCTACGTTTCTTGCCCAAGGGCAGGATGAACTGGTGGAAATTGGGATGAATTTCACTTTCACCCAGTTTCTTAGAAACTATTTTATGTTTTTTGTTCAAGGCCTCTATTTGCTTATCAGAAGTCGAATGAATTTGACGAATAATTTTTTTCAAATTGTGATAACTTACTCTACGTTTTTTTTTTAAGCGCTCTATGGCCTCATCACAACTGAAATGAATTCTACACATGTTTTTTTTGTTCAATTCCTATTTGCCCATTTCGCAACTGAAAGGACTCTCGTTTTGACTAAAAAGAATTCCACGCGTATGCATATTCGATTTTGTTTGGGTGGCATGCACACTCAACCCTGAACTACCGATATCTCCAAGCAAAGGTTCATAATGGATATATGCTGTATCTGTTTTCAACAACAGGATATGAATTGTTCGATCGTAATTTGAATCGGTAACCCAGGAATGGACAGTGCCAGCTGGCGAGGACGACCAAACCTGGATCTTCACCCTGAATACCATAGACAACCATTGCAAACAGAATCTACAACCCTCCATATTCCCTTCTTCATATGGAAGTGCCATGTTCACAAGGTATTCCTACCAACTTCCAACTGCTGGCATATTTTCCATGAGATATGGGCAAAGGTGCCGATGCAAGCACCTAAAAGCCTGTTCGCTACCGCCTATAATCCCATTGCAGAAGGACTGTACAGTGTAAAGATGTAGCGAATGAACATTGAACTCGGATGCTACCTAACAAAAAATTGCATTAAACAGACTATCTCCACAGCTAGACACAACATTTGTTGTCAGCTGTAAACCATAGCAATCTATGCCATCCAAAATATGTTTCCATTGCGATTGAAGGTCTTTGCAAATAAAGTACAAGTAGATATGAGGACCTTCTATATTGCATATGGACATTTTTCTGTACAACAGTGGTTCATAATGGCCACTGAGGGCATCAAAATCATGGAACAAGATGCAATATGGATTGTCAGATGCAGTTTTGTTGAATAGTAGATATCTTGTTTTTCCTGTTAATGACCATATGCCAACTGATATATTCAGCCAGTTAGACAACCACTGAATATAAAATGTATCTCCCCAAAGTCCCCTCTGATGTGCAGGTAGAACTGGAGATGCAAACAACTGCATCTTTGAAAAATACGTAGCCACATCATGTATTCCATGCAACTACCGAAGAAAATCAGATTCCAATTCGTATTCATAGGACTGCAAAGCCTCAACATCACCATTTTTAAAATAGGCCAAGAAATAATCTATCAATCCATTATGCAATTCAGTCAACGAATACCATAAATGCAATAAAACCTGGAATGTATCGAAAAGGAAATCCCCAACACTATACGAGAATGCATCCAATCTAAAAAGGCCATTCCTATGCAAAACCACGTTAATGCTATCATGGACAATGGACTATGTATCTTTTTCATACAACTCAACATCTATTACCTCTTTCATCTTTTCAACTGTCATTTTGAAGCTGTTTGCTAGATACTTTCAGTTTCTATCAAAACAGAGAAAAGTACAGGCAAAAAATAGAAACTAGCAAAATAAAAAAGAAAATCAAAATAGCGCACCAATCCCCGTATGTATCTTTAAACCTTCTTCTTCTCAACTTGAATCCCCCCTAGTTCCCATAGCATATGAAAATAAAATAGACCGACAATAGAAACTGAACCAAACGGAAGAAAGACCGTAAAAAAATAAAACCATAACTTAACTCAGCAGAAAGAAAACAGGCAGACGCAATTTTCCAACCCACAGAGTAGAAGCATACACTGCATCTACACCCCGCCCGATGGTTCCCTCTTCTGATAGCTCCCAACTACTTTTCGTAAAGCCCTCTGCACTGCAATTTTAGGAAAAACTATGGATGCGACATCTGCCATATGAAGATGCATTGTTTCCAGGAACATAAACTAAGATCACAAACAAAAATGGTCTGGAACAAAATATTGAAAATCACCAAGAACAGGGAAACTTGCCCGTCAACAAAGGATGAGAAGACCTTAGCACCAAAAAAATGCAAACCGCAACAATAGGTCCAACATCTTGCAAAGTTGAAGAACAACAAACCAATGAACAACCATGGAGAGCTCGAAATGCAAGTGCAGGACCTCAACTTTGCAAAGTTGAATCAAACAAGAACCAAAATCATGGAACTAAACGACGAACAAGGATGGAGCACAAGAGCAGGGATGCCGGGCATGAACAAAATTGTATTGCAAGGAATCTGTACAATAAACATTTAAGACTGGCAGAGCTCTTAGGTAAACAATTAAGACAGTAAGGACCATCGAAGGGCATAGGCTTGTGCAAGCATTTAAGAAAAGATGCAGCATGGCAGGACTGTTCTCTCGAAGCATGCAAAAATAAAGAAAAAATCCGACATAGCAATATCGTGGAGAATGTATTCAACCCAACAGAAAATGGTAAGGGGAAACATTCGAACTAATGCTAGAATTAATCCACATTCCACGAATGCATAACAAAATTTATGATTCAAAAAGACCATATACTACCAAATACTTTGGAAATGCAAACATATTTTACATTGGGAATAGCAAAGGCGGCAATAAGACCTCCAATCTGTTGTCCAATCAGATATTGACAAACATGATACTTTTTATTATATAAAAATCGATGTTTTCACTTCCCTTGTTCCAACAATAGACAATAGCGAAATATTTCTAGTCAACGCACAAGCTAATGCCAGGTCAACGATTTATCGATCGCTATAGTCCCTCTATACCTACGACATGGACTAATAAAGTGAATAAAACCTTATAAAATCACTTTAATAACTTAAGTGAATATGAAAAGGTAAAAGGGTCAACCAAAAAGGTAAAAGAGTTAGCAAAAAGGTGAGAGGGATAAAATAAATATGTGAGCTCATTCTCTTATTATGTTGATGATTATTTCTAATATTGATTTGGAGAGATCTTGGAGCCTTTAAGGTTTGGAGTGAAACCTGTGTGTGGATTGGTTTTGATGGTGAAATATTCCACCCCAGTTGATCAGGTTTCAGTGGTGAAATATTCCACCCTATCCATTAGGAGGGGAGATCATTTAGATCTTCTACTTACATTCATGTTGAGGAGGTTGACCCATCTTTGCAACAGATTGGGGCTTTTGTAGAAGCCATGATTCTCTTAGAGGAGGTCGAGTTAGACCTTTAGAGGCCGTTTTGTTCTAGTGGGAGCCATATCTTCTTGTGCATGCTGAGTTTAGAAGTGAGAGGGCCGACTTATTGGAGTAGGGGCTGAATCATCCTTGCAGAGGCCGAGCTTTATTTCTAGGCCAATATCTCTTGTAGTTGGGTTGAGCTTCTTATTGAGGGGCCGAGTTCATCTTGTTGGTCGAGTTTCCCTTGCTGCTGGGTCGTATTCCACTAGAGTGGTCATATTTTGGCATTGTGAGAGATGCAATCTTGTTGAGAGGTTGATATGAACTTGTACATTGTCTAGCAAATGTAACAGGTCATAAAACTCAACAAATCAGTTCAGAATTGTGAGTTAATTTGTTGATGTAATGTCGCATATTGGATCAATAATAAATAAGATTAAATTTTCCATATATCTAGTTGTTATAACAATTGCTTGAATTATTGTCCTTTATATTCTTGCTATTATATATTTTTGCATGAAATTTCTATTCTATTTGGCACACAAAATCTATTGCATGCATCACAACAAATCAAGAAACTGAACTAGTATCATAACATCGACAATAAGAGGTATTTTACAGTGTATTAGAACCTATGCCCTAAGTGTTTGACAAAAGTCACCAACTAGTAATACGTCTAAAGTACTACAACAACTAAATGAGGGGTTTTAATAGTGGGTTTTGAGCATATCAACAAAATGTTTGTCAAAACTCTTGAGCTAAAAATAAATTTAGAACATAACAACAATCATAAGAGGGTTGTTTCAGGGATACTAGAGCATGGTAGCAAACAATTTGATGAAATTTCTAGACCAAATAATCACTAGAACATTATAGCAGTAAGTGGAAATATATAACAACCATAAGGGGGGGACATTCCACTGGTATCATAGCTGGTGTTCCTTCTAGCCTATGTATTTCATGTTACCTTGATGATTCTGGGAGACAAAATACACATCACATACATGAGAAGAAGGTATAAAGGAGTTGAAAACATTTTCCAATCAGAGCCAACAGGCGAGGAATACACGGGGGACAACACCATACACATTTTAAATGACTTGACAAGGTCACATAATGACATAGTAAGAGTAAAAGGTAACCTAGAAAGGGGTGATCCAGGTGGATATTGGTGGCCACCCACCTATTCCACTTGGACCCCCACCATTGTTTCTTTCAGTTTTCCAGTTTCCTTAATTGTAGCACAATTTATTATTTTTGGCAGTTTTTCGGGTCCTAAAATTCTGGAGCTGTTTTGAGGCCCTAAACAACTATTGTAGTCCTCAGATAGATATTTTTAACGATGTATCATATGCATCAAACGAAGATAGTATGCCAAAGTTACGACCCCGAGAAATTGATGTACCAATTTACCCCGACGAGGCCCATATTCTGGTGTTTCATCTCCTAGGGTTAGGTTTTTTGGATGTTCAGGGCTTCCATTGTTTGTCAATAATATATAGGCCTTCGAGCCTCATTGTAAAATAGAGTTTAGAGGCCTGTAGCTGCCACATATTTTCTCATAGATAATCTACCAACGCCCTAGCTAGTTTATTTCTATTCTGTCTGTAAACAAATTTCAGTTCTTTGATATTAATGAAATGAAGTGTTATTTCCGCTGCATCTTTGTATTCATGGTTATTTGTGTATTCTGTTGCATTCCTGCATAAATCCGGATCAAGGGGGCGACAAAAAATGGTTGAAATTCTCACCCAACTTGTGAACAATACTCAAGGGAACCTAAACAATGAAGGTAACAATGGTCCAGGAAGGACTAATGGTAACCATGGAAACAATGGAAACCATGCGAAAGGGAGCAATACAAATTTTCCTACATAGTATCACATTGGGTCCACTAGTATAGTGTCTCCTAGACCTCATATGCCTCAATTTTTGGAAGAACGACCAACCAGAAATCAGGGGCAACATTTATAAGGGGAAGATTTCACAGTATTTTTGAGGGAGTATTAGGCTCTTGGTGATGATTTTTAGGCAACCCTGTCTTTATAAGATTTCTGTATTGTCAAGTACATGAATAAGCCTAGATATTTCAATAGAGGCCCACAGAGTTGGGAGCTTTAGAGGAAAGTTGGGAAGTTCTCCATTCCTTACTTTGATTGCTCTAACAAATCCATTGCTAGGGTGCGGGTTTAGAAGTTGGACACATACTTCCAACTCAATCCCATGATGGAGTTAGAAGCCATCAAGTATGCTACCTTACATCTGGATGGAGAGGCCCACAAGTGGTGGTACCATGGGTTAGTCAGACTTGTATTTCTCTCAGAGGTTGATGGATATATTTGTTAGGAAGGATCCAACGAAACATTTCATGGAGTTGGAACAACTAAGACATACATGTACCCCAGATGCATACATTTCAGAGTTCAAAAGGATTGCATTCATGGTGATGGATGTATCCGAGCACATGTTGATTATGTTGTTTATTAAGGGAATTTTCGAATCCCTATGAGGTTGGGTTAAGGCCTTCAAACCATCATCACTAAAGGACGCTATCATTAGGATGCATGACATGGAGGATGCAATGCCGAAGAACAAAACTCCTTTTAAACCTTTCATACCTCAAAATAACAAAGAGAAGAATCCCTTTCAAAAGGAATGGTCTGGGAAAGATAGATTGAATGAGGATACTCAAAGAGAATTGATGAGGAAGAATATTTGCTACAACTGCAAGGAGCCTTGGGAGCCAAGTCACAGGTGCATGGGAAAGGGTAAGGTACATTACATTGAGGTACTTTTTAATAATGATGAGGAAGAGGAGGCAGGACGTGAGCATGACAGTGAGCATAGAGACTAAGGGTGTTCAAAAAACAACACAATGAGACTAAGGGTGTGACTATCATCACTCTGTCAGTTATTCCTAGATTTCACACCTTCAGGGTTCATGGGGTATTACATGGACAATGTGTCATAGTTTTGATTGATGGTGGGGAAACCCACAACTTCATTGACTCAACCTTGGTGACCAAGAGTGGAATTCCTATAGTATACCTTGAGAGGTTTGATGTAGTGGTAGTTGGTGGGTGTAATATGCCATGCACACAAAAGATTTTGCAATTGGATGTAGCATTGGGAAACTACATGGTGACCGATGATTTTTACATAGTTGTGTTGCTTGATACTAATATCATATTGGGTGTTCAATGGCTTGTTTCCTTGGGAAAGCATTCTATTGACTACCAAGAGACAAAGCTAGAGTTTAGGGCAGTAGATGGTAGGAAGGTGGTTTGGAGGGGCATGACCAGTGGTGCTCCTAGGATTGTTTCGGCCCAAAGTATGGAGAACATATTCAAGCATGGGGAAAAGTAATTTACAGAGTTTGATCTTCAATCATGCTAACAACATGTCAGGACAAGAGACCTTGACATGACATAGGTTTTCTATTTGGTCCATGTGATAAGTGTGCAGGGAGTATATGTACATCAGGGGGAGATCTAGTCCATGTTGGATTGGATCATAGGGAATTCAGTTGATTGGAAGTCCCACCTTCTGGTGGAATATTACAAGGACTGGTTTGCTTGTGAGTTGATGGATGGTCACATTCAGGATGATAGGTACAAAGTGGTGGATGGCATTATCTACTACAGAGATAACATATACTTAGTCCCTGAGTTCAGACTTAGGTATGAGATCATGAGGGATATACATGATACACTGTTGGCAGGGCATCCTAGGTACTTGAGGACTTACTAGTAGATTAGAGAGAGGTTCTCATGGAAGGGCCTCAAGGAAAATGTCTTGAGACATGTGAGTGAGTGCATAACTTGTAAGCAAAACGAGTCAAAAAATACCCATCCAGTAGGATTATTGCAACCTATAATCATTCCAGAACATAAGTGGGAGGGTGTGTTAACATATCTCATCACAAGTCTACCAGAGGCGCATGGAAGGGATTGTATTTATATCACTGATGGTAGGTGAACTGAGTTGGAAAATTATTCGCGAGTCCATCAGAGTATGAGGCACCACAGGTGGCATAATTTTTTTTAGGGAGGTGTTTAAACTACATGAGATACCTGAGTACATTGACAATGATCAGGACAACACATTTTTCAACACATTTTGGAAAGAGTTGTGTATATTAGCAGTCCGAGAGTTGACTCCTAGTACCTTGTTTCCATTAATTGGATGCGAGATTTGGCACATTTGGATTCTAGTGGCTATCAATATAACACAATGGGAGTCAGTCGGTTTGAGGGATGGTGGACGTCTAGTTTGGTTGTGGGTTCAAGGGACTCATTTGATTGGTCCATTTCATTTTTGGGATGCATTGAGAGGAGATGCTAGGGCACATTCTATATGGAAAGATATATTTTCTTTTTCGACACCGAGGATTGGGTATGACAGTGAAATTACAGACTTTGACTTCACTGAGGTACATTTGCAAGATATGACCCTTGATAATGGGGACAATTATTCTAGGAAATAAAGCTTGGGGTTCCAAGAGTGGAGGATACCGTCTATGCATGAGGGCCATATATTTATGATTAGAGTGGCGTAGTTTCAACATGGTGGGTCCTTTCTGGGGATAACATGGGACCTTGTGACTTCATGGTTTGACAGTTTGGCAGCTAGTACAGATGAGGGATCCAGTTTTTATTATCAGGAGCTCACTCTTATAGTGCATTGGAATAGGTCTCTAGTAGGGAGATTATATGAGGGTGGATTGAGTATGCACTGTATCTGATTTCTCTTCCGATCGATGTCCTTCAGTGGCCTTCATAGGGTCTCTTGCGTTAGTAACTTGTAGGACATTATTGTGAGCATTAGGTGCTCCACATCTTTTAGATTGGTTTGGGACCCTCGGGTTATTCTCAGTTTCAGTTTGGCTCTGCCTATTGTTTGTATGGTTGTGTTGGCATTGCTTGAGGAAAAACAATCTTGGGAAGGGAGGATTATAATGTCCCCTTCCAAATTATCTCTCTAGAAGAAAGATTTAATGATCTATTTGATTCCCATAGGACATATTTGATTAAAAAAGGGATTAATAGATTAATTATTTGATGTCATTTGGAGGAAAAAGATACATTATAAAATGACATTGAGTAATTAAAAAGTGACCTGAAGAATAAAGTGAATAAACCTTATAAAGTCACTTTAATCACTTAAGTGAAGATAAAAGGGTAAAAGGGTCAACCAAAAAGGTAAAAGGGTCAACAAAAAGGTGAGAGGGATAAAAGAAAGATGAGAGTTCATTCTCTGATTATGTTGATGATTATTTATGATATTGATTTGGAGATATCTTGGAGCCTTTGGGGTTTGGAGTGAACCCCTTGTGTGGATTGGTTTTGGTGGTGAAAGATTCCACCCTAGCTGATTAGGTTTCGGTGGTGAAATATTCCACCCTAGTCATTAGGAGAGGAGATCATTCAGATATTCTACTTGCATTCATCTTGAGGAGGTTGACCCATATTTACAATAGTTTGAGACTTTTGTAGAAGCCATAATTCTCTTGGAGGAGGACGAGTTAAATCTTTGGAGATCGTTTTGTTCTAGTGGGAGCCATATCTTCTTGTGCGGACCAATTTTGGCAGTGAGAGGAACAATTTACTGGAGTAAGGGATGAATCATCCTTGCAGAGGTTGGATTTTATTGCTAGGGCTGAGATCTCTTGTAGCTAGGCCAAGTTTCTTGTTGAGGGGTCGAGTTCATCTTGTTGGTCGAGTTTCCCTTGCTGTTGGGCTGAGTTCTTCTTTGCTAGTTCGTATTTGTCACTAGAGGGGCTGCATTTTCCTTAGAGAGGTCAAGTTTCAACTATTGGGGCTAATATCTGCGAGGAGAGGTCGTTATTCTTATTGGAGGGGTTGTATTCTTCAGCTGCAAGGGCCGAGTTCTCTCCTAGAGGAGCCATATTCATTGTGGAGGCCAATTTTGGTATTGTGAGAGCTATAATATTGTTGAGAGGTTGATTTGAACCTCTACATTGTCTAGAAAATGTAACACGTCAACAAACTAAACAAATCAGATCATAATTGTGAGTTAATTTGCTGATTAAGTGTTGCAGATTGGATTAATAATAAATAAGAGTAGATTTTCCATATATCTAGATGTTATAACAATTACTTGAATTATTGTCCTTTATATTCTTATCGTTATATGTTTTTGCATGTAATTTCTGTTCTATTTGGCACACAAAATCTATTTCATACATCACAAGAAATCAAGAAACCAAACCAGTATCATAACAACACCAATAAGAGGTATTTTATAGTGGATTGGAACCTACAACCTAAGTGTTTGACAAAAGTCACTTACCATAAATACATCTAAAGTACTACAATATCCAAATGAGGGTGTTCGATAGTCTGTTTTGAACATATCAACAAAATGTTTGTCAAAACACTTGAGCCAAAAATCACTTTAGAACATAACAACAATCATAAAAGGGTTGTTTCAGGGATACTAGGGCATGGTAGAAAATTGTTTGACAGAAGTCCTAGACCAAATAATCACTAGAACATTACAATAGTAAGTGGAAATATATAATAACCATAAGGGGGGGACATTCCAAAGGAGGAAGGGGATTAGAAGGTCAAACTCGTGAGGGTATTAGGAAGGGGTGACCCTTTCTCATCTCCCTTCCCATCTAATCACCACTGCATAAGGGGAAAATATGATGCATATTCTAGTTTTTAAACATCAATTTTTATCTCCTTTTAATCTTAGTAACATTGTTCCTTCACACAATTTTTTTTCATATCCTAGCTAATCAATTATCTAAGCATCAAATTAAAACATTGATACATAAAATCACTATATGTTGTTAAACAACATATTGAGGTGCAATTAATTTTTAAGATATATAGTTGATTGTTTCATCTCAAAAACATAAAAAAAAATTATGTTTAGTTTTTGTTATTTATGTTAGTGTGAATGGTCCATCTAGTTAGTTAAACTTGTCTTAGTGGACATTTATGTATACATGTATGACATTTTACATAACCTAGCTTAGTGATGCTCATTAATGAGATTGTTAGTAGGTTAGTGTTCTTCATTGATATCAGATCTCATAGTTGTCTGTGGAATAAAAGTGACACCCTATAGCTCTTTTGTTGATGCTATGATTTTTGTGAGCCTTGGTGAAGCTATGAGAAGCATGTAAATTTACCCATTAGATTAGTTGGGCACTTTTGTCATGCATTTTTTCTAGATGTAAGCATGTTCAAAATATATTTGAGTTTTGTGGCATGCTAAGCGATCCAAACTTGCTCACTCACACTCTCTCTCCAGACATAGGCATTGTTTCATCTTGGCATGATTCATATTAAGCTATTGGTGATCAATCTACTACTCATCATTGTTATTTTGTGTCATGTTTTTTCCCTACCCCGATGTTGATGTAAAAAAATAACAATCGTCGACCACACATGCTTACCCAGTGAAAGGGATCAGTTACAACTTTCTTTGTCAAAATGAAAATCACTCTAATTATGGCCCAACTATTGTATGCAATGTAAGATGTTCTATTATGCTCTTTATCTTATATATTCTAAACTAATGAATGCAAAATGCAAGAATTTAAATGAATAATGGGATGAATGTGGCAAATGAAATGAAACAAATTCAAAATTCAAAATGAAGCTAACTAAATCCTAATTAAAGGAACAAAAGATTTTTTTTTGAAAATGGGCTAATAACAATGAAAATAAGCACAATGTTGTCTGAAATGAACCCAAATTGAACCTTCTAAATTCCCTCTCAAAGCGAAACAATCTGTTTTCTAAGAACACTTCCTAGTCACAATACTAGCTACTAACCAAGTTGAATTGAAATGTTATTAGACATATAAACAAAGTTACCAACTTGACGAGAACCCTTTAGAGTTCTCACTTTTTTAGAGGTCATATTTAGTGGTTGTTTTTATTCCTGTTTCAAAAAGTGGCACTACCTGTAGCACCCCCTATTTTTTGGTCGCTAAAATTGTGACTTGTTTGAAATCACGACCTTGACAACCGATAACATAGTGGAAAATTGACCCTTTGAATAAAAAGTGATGCTTCTAGCCGCACCACATTTTTTGGAGTTAAAACTACGACTTAATCGAAACTGTGACCTTGATAACTAATACCATTGAAATTAAAAATTAAAAATCGACTTCTAAATCGAATACTAAAAAATTGCTTATTAATTAATTATATTATTATTATTATTATTGTGACTAGAGGAATCAACAACTAGTTGGGAATATACTCACGTGAAATGAGGTCGTGTTATCCAATTGCTACCACTATAACCTCTAGGTGTGCCCACGATGCCCCATACGCGACACACAAGGTAAGTCGGGGTTTCGAGTTGGTGACTTCAGATAATAGAGTGCTTTTACAATACACTCCATCACCGACTGCCCTACACCCCGGGGGTATTAATTTTGTTATTTTTTAATTTATATTAAAAATGAAAAAAAAAATGTAAACAAGTAAAAAAAGAAGAATATAAAATAACACATTAAAAAAAAACACTTACATAACACAAATTAAAAAAAAAGAAAATACAAATAAACCACAAGTTAAAAATAAAAGAAGTTAAAAAACCTCATAAATAGATTAAAAGAAGAAAATAAAATAACACATTTAAAAAAAATAATTGCATAACATAATCAACATATACTTCTCTGCTCTTTTGAAAAAGAATAATACTTCTCTGCGGTTTTGAACGAGAATAATACTTCTATGCGGTTTTGAAGGAGATATTTTATTTCTAACATTATATCTCTATAGCTTTGAACAAGACTAATACTTCTCTTTGGTTTTTACCTTTTTTTACGAGAATAATCTCTGTAGTTACTCTTAGTGATGTGAACCATAATACTTCTCTATGGTTTTGAGCTCTCAGTCTTCTCTGTGGTTCTCAAAATTGCAATTTTGAATAATTTTGGCTTCCTCAACTCGTTGAGCACTTGGGTGCGTGTTTGTAAATTAGTTCTGACTTCTTCAATTCGCTGAGCACCTTGACACGTGAAATCAGGTGAGTCACTT